>JAKZAO010000009.1:17663171-17725151 GCA_023053555.1 Branchinecta lindahli
ACGTCCCTACTGAAACTCAATTAGTCGTGCACCAGCGCTGGCTCCAAAAACTTCATATTGTGAATATAGCAGAAAAACGATAAAACCGAGATTGAAAGCGAGACAAACTTGCGGGTGTAAAAATTTCTCGTAAAGCTAAGATGCGGTCTGCACAAATCAAGTAAACAATGGAGGTTTTATCTTTTTGCTGTTTTCAGAATATGAAGTTATTGGAGCCAGCGCTGGTGCACGACTGATCCGAGTTTCACTACGTTTACTACCGCTATTGGTGCTAGTATCGCTGCTGTTCGAGTGTGTTTCACTTTTTCCAAGTCTTGGCGCTACTTTCTAGCGTTATTTTGCTCTGGTCTTGACGTGACACTAGCACCACTGGCGATAGTGAACGTCTTATTATTAAACAGTAATTTTGCACCCCGCTAGGTTTCTCAACTTTTGATGTGTACAGTTTTTTTTCCCTACAAGATGATGTAAAAATCATTTCTGTTGCAATTTGTTTGCGGTCAAACCCTATATTGTACTATCTTGGAACTACTTCACTCCACGCGGACTCCGCGTACAGAAAACAGCGAGAACACGGGGAATGCTTCCAAAAAGGATTTGTTCGAAAGAAAAATATGCAGTTTACGCAATTAGTCTAGATCCACTATATTTTTGGTTTTCTTTATTCAGTGTTTTAAATTAATTTTACATCGCACCACACCAGCAAAAATTGTGTAAAATTTTCAAAAAATTGATATGCCCCCCAACGATCGATCCATTCTGTACTAGACTTACCTCTGAAAACCCCCTTGAACACAAGGAATGGCTGTTGATTTCAACAAGATGGACTGCTGTATATCGATCACTGGTTCGTGTGGCCAGCTTCTGACCTAAGGCTTTGTAAAGTGAAGTCTTTCCTGTACCAGTTGGACCATACAGCAAAACAACACTGTTGACTGAGATAATATCACTCTTCACCTTTCGCTCCGCCAACAGCATGGACACGGTTGCATACTCAAGAAGCTAAAACGGAAAAATCAGAAATAAATTGTAGAAATTTATTAAAGAACAGTCCTGTTTTGCTGTAGTTTTAATATGTGATATATAAGATCACGAAGTAAATAAATTGATTGGTTTCTTTGCGATCATTATTTATTTTTAACTTACCGTGATTTAATCAAGTAGTGAAAAACTCTGGATAGAATACGAAATTCCCTTTTAATTCTCCATTTAGGCGACAGCTTCAGCGACAACTTCAACGGTAAAACCTTACCTGACGAGGACAACGGCCAATAAGAGACAAAATACTGCCAGCAAAGCTTTAGCCCTTTTCGAAAAGAAGTAACTAAGTCCCGATTCATCCAAAAACTAACGGGGGAGGGGGCCAGTTTGTGTCGAGGATTGCTTCGGTGAAACTTCTCCAAAAATCTCCAAGTGAGTATGGCCGTAATTCTATACAGGTTTCTAACTACCCAGAAGGAGTTCAGGTCAATTAAGTTCCTAGTCGGTGTGGAACTCAAGCCACGCGTAAAGCCCCGTCTGCATTACCGTAAACCGACCGTTTTACGGCAGACCGTTTGACCGTTACGGCAGTGAAGACGGGTCTTTCTCTACGGACGGCCGTAGCCGTAAAACGGCGGTACTGACCCCTCCGTAACCGTAAAACGGACGTAGTGATGTTCGCACTTTCCCTTCGGCTTTGGTAGAAATAAGAATACAGTCTCCAGGCAAAAGTCAGGTTAAAGAAACAACGAAAGTAGCGGTGTCAAGCTCACTGCCCTATCAGGTCATCATAGGAAGAAGCTTTCCAAACTTTTCTATTCTTGCAGCAGCCAACGACGAGGCTGATGACAGCCCAGCCGAAAACGTCGTCGAGGACTTTGTTGAAGGTCTCATCTCAGACGACTACTCATCTGACGACCAGAGAGAGCCGAAGCCCAAGAATCCGAATGAACGCAGCCTACGCTGAACATATCCCCCTTGTTCAAAATCCCTTGAGGTACGAGGTCACATGCATGTTTTTGTAGTTATGTAGCATGTTTTTTGGAGTAGGCTAATTAAAAGATTGTAAATTATTGGGAATTGTTCGATATATTTTTACGTGGGCGGTATTTGATGGGTTTCTTCCCATTTTTCGCGTGGTCGTTTCAGCCACTACCGCCCCTCCGCCCAAGGCCCCATCATGATCAGCTTATCCAGCCATTCGCGTTGGATTTGGCGTTGGGTGAACCGAGGGGTTGCCCACTCTCAAAATTGGTGTACACCGGGTGGCGCGCGTAACTTCGGGAATTGTTCGACATTTTTACGTTAGCGGTATTTCGTGTGTTTATTTTTTCCGTCGGAGTTTTTTCTTCATAATTAATTTTGTAATTTACATGAACCAAATTTAGAAATGATGTTCGCAAGCAGGTTCGATTCCTGCAAAAGGGCCCGGAATAGGTCAACCCTTTTTTGGTGATGCAACATTATTTTCTGAATTTTGGTTTAATGTTTAACTCGGCAGCAGAACCCAAACTCTTGAATGTTTAGGTACACCGGGTGGCATGGGCGCGTGGCTGAAGGGTGGCACACGTGGTGGATGGGTTATGGGTTGCGGATGAATGACGCCAGTGGCGGATGGGTGGCACAATTTAACGTTCACCAAGTGTGCAATCCCTAGATTACCAAAGCTTTCCTTTCTCCTTTTTAATATTATTTAATTGTGCTACAATAAAATACTGGATAGTTTCATTTGTCACTCGGAAGTAGGCTTAACGAGGGGTTGCTACTCTCCGCCACCGGTGTAGGCCTACACCTTGGCGCAGCACCGGCTATGGCACCGCGGCACCGGCTAAGGCATCGCGGCAACGGATACGGCACTGCGGCACCGGCACAGCACCAGTGACGGCACCGCAGCCCAAAATCACCGGCTACTGACTAAAGTTTTCGGTGCTTAGCCGTCACATTCAAGAATGATGCTGCCGAAGAACATGCAGATACGAGCTGTTGTTTTGAATATAAGGGGCCTGTCGTGGCCTGCCTAGGAAAGGTCCGAACGTAACGAAAGCAGATTTATTACTGACTAGAAAATCAACACTGAAATGAATCAACAACTGAAATGAATGGGTGGACTCCCATTGGCTGGCTTCTTCTCGCTGACTCCGTCACACCTCCCCCTCCTTAGTTTCTTCATTACAGGGACATTTGTGGAGTTGGGTCGTCACGTCACGCTGTTGGGCCGGCCAATAGAAAGTAGTCCTCAGCTGTAGATATGTTCTCAAGGAACCAAGATGGTTTCACCCGTGAGCATAGGCGATCAGCCTGCTCCGGTAACCTCCTGGGACGATCAACAAAACTTCAGTACGTCGAAAGTATCGGAAGAGGAACCCTTCAACTTCCTTCAGTTTGACGTCAGCTCTGTCGGAGCTCGTGGCGACGGTCCGCATGAACGTAGTTATTCTTGTGTCTCTTCGCGTTGCCTTGCGTAAGGCCTCCAGACCCTGTTCGCTCGCAACCTCGGGGCATATTGTAGCGAGCTCGCTTAGAGCCTTGCGTTCTGCCGAGTTTATTTCAGTTCAGTTCAGTTCAGTTTTATTCATAAAAATAATAAGCACCATTAACTCATTATGACCCCACCATAAGGCCTAACATAAGGCCTGGCAATGGGCGGGGCTTATATCTTATATCTGATTTCTGCAAAGAAGAATATTTACATTATTTACATGTTACTTCAACGCGTGGTCGGTCGCGTCTTAACGGAAGGAGCGGGTAAGCCCATCCGCGTTTCCACTACGACTTGCATATCAAAGCCTTGAAGGGACATGGCCCATCTTGCAAGCCTTGGGTCTGCATTCTTCATTGTATGCAACCACTTTAATGGAGCATGATCGCTGACCAGCGTGAAGGGGCGTCCCTCTACATAGTAGTAGAGCTTGTCTACCGCGAATTTTATGGCGAGGCATTCCCTCTCGATCGCCGAAAAGGATTTTTCTGCGGGGGTTAGTGCCCTGCTGATAAAGATAAACGGATGTTGCCCGTCATCGTAGCATTGGACCCGACTACCCCCAAACCTTCCGCGGAAGCATCCACGTGAACGATCATCCTGCGATCAAAGTCTGGGCAGCGCATTACTGCGTCAGAAGTGAGCCGACTTTTCAGCTTATCGAATGCTTGTTGGCATTCGCGTGTCCAACAGACAAGTGTCGGTTGGTCTTTGTGCGTCAGGGCGGTCAGAGGACGTCTGATGCTTGCGCGGTCTTTGATAAAGCTTGCGTAGTAAGATATCAATCCTAAGAATGCTTTGACGTCCTTCTTAGTCCTAGGGACAGCGAAATTCCTAACTGCGCTAGCTTTGTCTTCGGTGACTCGCATTTTTCCGTTCCCCACTACGAATCCTAGGTAAGAGACTTCTGGAAATCCGATGCGGCATTTGCTTGGGTTTACGGTAATGCCAGCTTCCCTGAGCCTTAAGAATACCATACGTAGTGGGGATAGGTGCTCTTCCCACGTTCCATTCGTAAATATGATTATATCATCTACATACGCGCCCGCGAAGTCTTTCAACCCCTCAAGGACTTCATCCATGAGGCGTTGGAAGGTTTGACTTGCGTCCTTCAACCCAAACGGCATTCTTAAAAAGTGATAATGCCCAAACGCTGTTACTATCGCCGTTTTCTTTACACTGTCATTGTGCATTCCAATCTGAAAATAGCCCTTTGTGGCGTCCAGTACCGATAAAAAGGTGGCGTTCCCAACCCGACTTAGCATTTCGTCAATTCTTGGCATGGGGTAAGGGCTCGTGTTGAGGGTGATGGCGTTCAACCCTCTAAAATCGCAGCAGATACGCAAGCTGCCATCTGGTTTCGGTACTACGACTATCGGAGACCCCCACGCGCTCCTTGATGGTGCTAGGACCCCGGCTTCGACCATTCTGTTGATCTCCGCTTTTACCGCTGCTTGGCGGCTTTGTGGGATCCGGTAAGGCTGCTTTTTTATCGGTTCTGAACTGCCTGTGTCTATCTTGTGCTGCGCGAGGTTAGTCATCCCCGGAAACTTGCTAAGGACGTCTTTGAACTCTCTTACGAGATTTCCTGCCTGCTCACGCTGCTTGTTGTTCAGATCTGGATTTATTGTCACTGACGCGTGTTCGTCAGTTGACGCTTCGTTGAACGTGACCAGTCTAGGCCCTCGTTCGTCATCATCTGGGCCTTCCGCCAGGACACTTGAGAAGAGGCAAGGTACAGGCTCGTTAAACTTCCTTAGCAAGTTTACGTGGAGGATCTTTTTCCGTTTTCGACCCTGAAAACCTGTGACTTCGTAATTGTACTTACTCAGTTTCCGGAGGATTGACACCGAGCCTGTCCAACGCCTCTCAAGCTTGTTGTTCCCATCGGGGAGAAGAACTAACGCCTTGTCACCTATCTCTAGGTTTTTCGCTGAGCTCGATGCCCCTGCGTCGTAGTAAGCTTTTTGCCGTTCTGCGACTACTGCCTGTTGGTCTCGTGACGCTTCGTGGATGTGCTTCAGTCTCCCCTTCAACTGCGAAAAATAACTTGCGTCAAACTTGGTGTCTCTTTCAGCCTTAACCCACTGTTCTTTCAGAACTGCCAGGGGGCCCCGGGGATTCCTACCAAACAGAGCTTCATAAGGGGATACGCCGGTGGACTCTTGTCTCACCTCCCTATACGCGAAGAGTACTTGTGGAAGGAGTACGTCCCAACGTTTTGGGTTGTCAGCTGCCCATTTCTTTAGCATATTCATTAACGTTCCGTTAAACCTTTCGCAAAGCCCGTCTGTTGCCGGGTGGTAGGGGCTTGTTCTGGTTGATTTAGCCTCTAACTTTGCGACAGAATCCTTAAGTGCTGTGAAAGGTGTTCCCTGGTCATGTACAATCTCTGAAGATACCCCATAGCGTCCAAAATATTCCTGAAGAACTTCCATTACTCTCTCAGACTTGCATGAGCGAAGCGCGTAAGCTTCGGGCCATTTGGAAAAGTAATCTACTATTACTAGGATCCACAGGTTCCCTTTGGAGCTTCTTTTGATAGGACCAATGAAGTCAGCCCTAACCTTTGGAATGGTAGGCCTACTTGTGGTAAGGGTAGTAGAGGGGCCTTGTCCCTCTTCGTGACCCTTGCTATCATTTGACATTCGTGACAGGACATACAGTGTCGCGTGACATCTGTATATGTTGTGTCGGTCTCTATGTCAAGCATTGTAACTATCTCTATACACGAAGCGTAGTGAATATGATCCTCTGATATTTCTAGTTTTTAAATTGCGCAAGTGATGATTCAGAGTTAAATTCTAGAATAGTCATCTGGAACTTGGACCAAACCTTAATTCAAGAGTAGTCAGTTTCAGCTTGAATCAAACCGTGATTCAAGAGTAGTCAGTTCAGTTGTTTCAAAGTTAAATCCAAGAGTAATCAGTCCCAGCTTGAACAAAACCGTGATTCAAGAGTAGAGTTCCAGCTGGAAACAAACCTTGATTCAAGAGTAGTAAGAAGCTAACTTTAATCGTGGAAAATAAAGTATATAAGCTGGCGTTTTTCTTAGCGAGGTGCGAGTCATTATTCGAAGTCACTCATGACTTAGTGTTGTCGTTATCAACAGTGACATTATTTACCCGGATTGGGATTATCATTTGTACAGAGTAAGTTGTAAATAAAACCTTTATATGTTAACGTAAACTTTTCTACTACCGCCCTTACTTACCCGCCGCCTTACGTACGCGCATCGTGCCACGTTACCCTAAGCCCACGGTGTAAGGTCCATCTTCCTTTTACAACATATATATTTTCGGCCAGAAAAACTGCTTGAGAATTCTGTCTAGCGTTTTCGTTGCCCATGTGTCCTCCCGTTGGGGAGTTATGTGCAAGCTCCAGGACTTGTTGCCTGTTTCCCCTTGGTAAGATTAGTTGTATGAGGTCCGGCTCATGTTCTTTGCGGCTTACGCGACTGAGGTAACCGTTAATGACTTGGTATCTTACCTTTGCATTTTCTTCCTCCACCGAATGGATCTTTTTCCAAAGTGCTTGTAGCGAAGGGTCTTCCTTCTGGGCACCTGCTAGGTCCTCGTCCCTCGACGGACTAGCTGGCGTTGCAGCCAGGCTCTCGGCGTGTGCCAGCTTTGCCATCTTACGTGCTGACTTGCCTTTCTTGGGCTTCGGCTCTCTCTGGTCGTCAGATGAGTAGTCGTCTGAGATGAGACCTTCGACAAAGTCCTCGACGACGTTTTCGGCTGGGCTGTCATCAGCCTCGTCGTTGGCTGCTGCAAGGATAGAAAAGTTTGGAAAGCTTCTTCCTATGATGACCTGATAGGGCAGTGAGCTTGACACCGCTACTTTCGTTGTTTCTTTAACCTGACTTTTGCCTGGGGACTGTATGCTTATTTCTACCAAAGCCGAAGGGAAAGTGCGAACATCCGAATGAACGCAGCCTACGCTGAACCTATCCCCCTTGTTCAAAATCCCTTGAGGTACGAGGTCACTGTGAACGAGGCTTAACTCGCTACCGCTATCAATCAACATGTCAACTTCTTGATTGTTGACGCGTCCCTTAAGAAGGTAAGAGGACTTTCCGTTAGTACCGCTTTGGCGCGCAACAACAATGCCGTCTTTTGACATTCTCGCTTTTGAGAATGCTACTGCGGTTCTTGAGGGCCCGGCCCTGCCGTGCTTCTGAAATCTCGAGTCTGTGCTTGCATCTAAACGCTGCTCAGGACAATTCCTGGCATAATGTCCACTACCATGACATTTGAAGCAAGAGACTTCTCTCTCTGACTTACCGAAAGCTTTCCTTTTGCCAGGCGTTGGCTCTCTAGTCTGCTCTTCGGGTCTCATCCGCCCTACTTTGTGGGCGTCTGCGAAGTTTTCCGCTACTGATATGGCTTCTTCCATACTTTTTGGAGCTGTTTGCTTCAGGAAAATCTTCAATCCTGGAAAGTTAACGCTATTAGCGAACTGCTCTAAGACAAGTGTGGTCATAACCTGCTTCAGCTTACCCGAAATAGCCGCAGCTGAACCAACGGTTTGGCTAGTTTCGGATTCTGAAATTTGCAGCCATTTTCTGCAATAATGCTCCAGGTTATCCGCTAATTCCTGAAAACTCATGTTCCCGGACATTTTAGCTTCACGGAATTTGTTACGGTAGGTTTCCGACGTAATGTTGTACTTTTTAAGTATCGCGGCTTTCGTTGTGTTGAAGTTGGCGAGTTGCGCTTGGCTTAGATTAGAAATCGCCTCGAGAGCTTTCCCGGAAAGTAAAGGCATCAGCTTCAAAACCTTAGTTGCTTCGTCCCACCCACGAAGATTGGCCGTGTTCTCATACGCGCTCAGAAAACAATGTACATCATCAGAAGGGCTCATCTTCTGAAGATTGGGGTTACTTGGCTTAGTTAATTGCGCTAGGAGACGGTCTTTTTCTTCTCTGTGACGAATCTCGTCAGCCTGCTGCTTATCCGTTATGAGCTTTACTAACCCTTTGAACTCCTCTACTAATGCCGTTAAAGGTGAGCTCCAGAATTGACCCTAAAATTCGTCAGAGACCCACAATAGGTCAGGGGAATCCATTCCCGAAGTCAAGTGCTGACGCGTCAATTATTAGCGGAGAAAACGGCCACGAAAATAGTCAAGGCTGGCAACCCTGCTAGGTCCACTTGGCGGTGTTGCGTGAATATTTGGCAACAAATTTGAAATTTGACGGCGTGTGTTGTTTGCTGATAATTAGAAGTCCTATGGATATTCTCACTACCAAGGTAACTAAACAACCTGACTGAGCCAAACTTTCCTCATCCATACCGAGCAGATGGTGTTGACTGCACAGTGCTGCACAGACAGACATTCAGGGACAGTCATCTAAACTATAGTCACTGGAGGATTTTTTTTATTTTTAAACAGCCGAGGATCTGATTTTTCAGGCATCCTCTCTACATGTGCAGATGGGCATGCTGAGAGCGCCAGGATAGCGCACCATTTAGTTATTTGGCAGATAGCAGGTCATTTTATACAGGTTAGATAAATTAAGTTATATTTTTTTTGTTAGATTTATAGGGTACCTACGTAGTTGCTGTCATTAAAGTAAATTTTTTAACAAGCATTGAATGTTCAAAAATTTTATTCTCTACAGTGCTTGTTTAGTGTATTTGTATTTTTGTGTAAAATTAAAAAAAAAATTGAACTTGAACTTGAACCAGAATTTGAACCTCGAGGCAACCCTCCAAAATTTAACTCTTTAATTTATGACAGACAACACTGACTCTTGTAAACTCTTTTTTATCTCATAATATAGCCTACACTTTTTTTCACTGTTTTTATGATGATTAGCTGCATTTTTTGCAGTCATCCAGTTAACCGACCTACAAGATTTCCCACTATAAGTTGTTTTCTTCCTTCGGTTAACCGACCTAAGTTTCTATATGCTGTTTTTTTTTTTGCTGTGTTTGTTCTTGTTGTTCTTATACTGTGAGTGATAATGGCTTTGTGAGTACAATATGCTGCATACTGTGTATCCTCGTTTGAAAACTGTAAAACCAGCCATAATACTATTTGCTGCAAGCAGGCTCTGCTGCTTTGTCCAAAAATAAAATAACAAAATAAATAAATAATAAGGTTTATCAATACCAGTAATATGTCCGCATTTAAAATCACTAACCCAGCAGATATATTACAATCCAACACAATCAGCAATTAACTGATAACTTGTGGTTGTGTTTTTGATCAGAAAAGGCAGTTAATGCGTAGTAAGTATCGACTAATGCATCATAATATTTTCAGAAAAGTGAGCAGTGGTTGGTTTACTGGGTGTTAATTTATACCCTGGTCCAGAAAAAAACAAGCGTGTTACATACTGTTAATGTCTGGTACCCTACTTATTACTTATTCCCCATATGAGCCTTTACCCCATTGCTATTTGGGGCCAAACCACTTTTTTTTTTTACTGAATGACCCATTCGGGTAGCATCTAAAAAATATGGTCTGACAATGACAAGATACTGTCTTATCATACTGCTTATGGTCAGGTCACAATTACATTTTGGGGTACATTCTGGTAACTAACATACTAACCAGAAAGTTTTATTCCTCACAATAGTCTCTGTTGTAGATTGAAGTGTTGTCAAGCCTTAGGAAATTTGGAATATCGTCTGTCGAGATCAACCCATAGTCAGTACTATTCATTATGCAAAGGACACAGCTGACACGCTGACGTATGTACCCAGGGAAATTTCTGCATCTACAGAGGCTCTGCCATCATAATTGTTACAGGATTCAGCATGGCTTGGAAGAGGATCACACTAGGTAATTTTTTAGCTCTCTGAAGGACCTATGAGATCAACACAAAACATTGCTTCATCCAAACGTTTGGTGGTTGTATGTATTATGCCAGTAACTAATTGAAAGAATCTATTAGCTTAGTTTGAAATTGTGAAGCACTTCACAAGCATTGAATGAGAACTAGCTGTGGGCAGTAACAATTTAGCGGAAAAATTTGGCCTGCGGGTAGCACGATAGGCTGACTTCGCCCGAGCGCAGCGAGGGCGATATCAGCCAATTTTGGCACTGGGTAGGATAGGACTGGTATCATGGGACTGCACACTGTACTGGTGTTATGTATTGTTGCTGTCAGGGAGTTCTAAGTATGCTGTTTCTGCTTGAAACCAAGTCTGCCTCACTTTTTCCTGCAAGCTCTTTCTTGCTCCAGAGTGCCATAACAGTGACAAAACAGTGCAAACATTCACCTCCCTCAATTTGAGTTTTACTAATTCCAGATGATCTAACCTCTCTATCATTTCCTGCCTATCTATATACAGTAATTTTGCGATGCTGGGATTTTGAAATTCTTTTCCATAACCATAATTAATCATCAGTGACAAGTGATGGAATGTTTGTTAGTTTGAGATATCAGTTTGCTTCATCCTAACAAAATTTCCGAATTCCTTCTTTAATTTGTATTACCTTTCTTGCTTGAAAGTAGCACCTGTATAGGATTATGTATAACTTTTCTGACATAAATCTATAAATGCGGCAAACGTTTTGAATGCCTTTAACTTATATTGCCTTCCTTGCTCGTAAGTAGTTACTGTTTGAGCTGGAACATTTGATACCTGAAATCTTTTCTTGCCCTGACCCTGGACCAAAACCAGAGGATCGGTTTGTGAGAAGCACAAGCTAGAGATTTGATTCGTTTTGGTGTCCAGGTTGGCTTCATCTGCACACAGATTTTGAATGCCTGCGTTAATTTTTATTACTTCTTTTTGGGATCCCAAAACGTAAGTGGAGGGATACCTATGACATTGCAAAGTTGTCAGTCCGTCCGTCTGTCTGTAAGCACGATAACTCTAGAAGGTAAGGTCGAGTTCGTAGATGGGCCCTGTGGCTTTACATTTAGGGGTGGGGGAGGGGGTTTAAATTAAGGGGGCAAGCAAAATTTTTTTAAACAACTAATGTGATAGTCGATTATGGGGTAAGAAGACACGCTGAACACGAATATGAAAACCATTTTCTCGCCGGACAAGTAGTTCGTCCGGAATCCGGCCAAAACCGGAAAGTTTGTTAAACGTAAAAGTTTTATTTGAGGTTGATTAGACGTTGGATTTTGGGGTAAGAAGCCATGCTGAACACGAATATGAAAACCTTTCTCTCGCCGGACAAGCAGTTCACCCGGAATCCGGTCAAAACCGGAAAGTTTGTTAGAAGTTAAAGTTTTATCTGAAGTTGATTTGATGTTTGATGTAGGGGTAAGAAGGCATGCTGAACTAGAATACGAAAACCATTTTATCGCCAGACAAGTAGTTCGCCCGGAATCCGGCCAAAACCGGAAAATTTGTTAAAAGTATAAGTTTTATTTGAAGTTGATTAGATGATAGATTTAGGGGTAAGAAGAGATGCAGAATCCGTATATGACAATCACTCTTTAACCGGACATATAGTTCGTCCGGAATCCGGCTGAAACCGGAAAATATGTTAGACGTTAAATTTTTATTTGAAGTTGATTAGATGTTGGATATAGGGGTAAGGAGATACGCTGAATCCGTTTTTGAGCTTTAGCTTTTCGCCGGACAAGTAGTTCTTGAATCTCGCCGAAACCGCAAAATTCACAAAAGTAAGCTAGGATCGTTTCGAACGGCTTATAGAGGTAAACGCACATGCTGAATCCATATCTGTGCTTCGATTTCTTAATGAGTAGCTGTTTGGCCCGGCGAAGACTGGAACTGGTTAAGACAAAACCTAATTGTCTGATCAAATATCGAATTTTGGGATCCCATCGGAACCTTTGGCCTTGTTACTCAGAGGCAGTTGCTGTTTGGGATGAGAGTATTTAATTTGTTTCGGATATCAGTTAAAATAATGCATATTCCTTACAAAAAGTTTGAATGCCTTCTTTCATTTTTTTTGTATGACCTTTTTTGTTGTGTGGTTGCTTTTTGGGATCCCAAAATGCAAGTGGAGGGATACCTATGACATTGGAAAGTTATCCATCTGCCCGTCCGTCTGTGAGCACGATAATTCTCGAGGTTATGAGATATTTTGATGAAACTTGGTGTTAGGAGTCTTTGGGCAAGGGAAAGGTCGAGTTCGTAGATGGGCTCTGTAGCCCTATATTTAGCGGTGGGGAGGGGGTTCAAACTAAGGGGCAAACAAAATATTAAACAGCTAATTAGATAGTCGATTAAGGGGTATGAAGACATGCTGAACACGAATATTTACTCGCCGGAAAAGTATTTCGCTCGAAATCCGGCCAAAACCGGAAAGTTTGTTAAAAGTAAAAATTTTATATGTAGCCTAGTTGATTAAATGTCCGATTTAGGGATATAAAGAGATGCTGAATCCGTGTATGGCAATCGTGTTTCACCTGCCTGGACATATAGTTCGACCGATGAAAATTTGTTATTACCTTAAATTACCTTAAATTGCACTTGCAAGCAATAAGGATGTTGAATCCCGATGAGTAGCTTGCGGTTGATGATGGTGTTTGCTTATTTCCGGGTCACTGTTTCTGGGGCACTCCAGTGCACTTTCCACGGTTGCGCACACCAGTCCTCGTCGAGTCGCTTTTTGAACCCCTCAGATGTTTCGCTAGTCACAGCTGAATCAGACAGGCCGTTCCACAGAGGAACAGCACGATTGCTGAAGAAGTGCTGGCGAACACGAGAGGAGCAGGATCTTCGGAACAGCTTCCGGGAGTGGCCCCTAGTCCGTGAATTGCTGTCAGGGGCGAAGAGGGAAGGGAGGCAATTAGAGTTGAGTAGTTTGAAGACAAGTAGCATGTCTCCCCTCTTCCGCCGGTAAGTTAGTGTTGGGAGTTTTAGTTTCTGCAGCCGTTGTTCATAAGGCAGTGTTTTGAGGCCACGAATGGATTTTGTGGCTCGCCTCTGGACGCCTTCGATGAGCTTCTTGTCTTGTTGGTAGAAGGGCGAGGCAAGGGTGTTACCGCTCTCCAATTTGGGCCTGACCAAGGCTTTGTAGAGCTTCATCATAACAGCTGGTTTGCGGGATGAGATTGAGCGTTTGATCATCCCTAGAGTCCGATTGGCGCTTGCCACCACCTTTTTGGTGTGGGAGTGAAACTTCAGTTGGTCGTCTACGATGACTCCGAGGTCTCGCTCTTCTGAGGTGGGTGGGATCGGAACTGTGAGGCCAGATCCGGGTCTTCTCATCTGGTATTGCCGTTTTGGATTATTATGTCCGAAGTGGAGTATGCGGCATTTGTCAGGGTTGAACTCAAGTTTCCACTCACTTGACCAATCAGCTAGGGTGTTCAGATCCTCTTGCAGAGTGTTTGTCAGAGCGTTGGCAATTAGCTTCGAGTCATCTGCATATTGTGGTAAGGGGTTCTTTAGCATCTGACGGGCATCGTTGATGTAGATGTTGAAGAGAGTTGGTCCTAGCACTGTCCCTTGCGGTACTCCACTAAGTACTGCAACTTCTGATGATAAGACCTCCTCTCCTGCTGTCCCAAAGACACGAACTCTTTGCTTACGTCCAGTCAGGAAGTTCTGTACCCAATCCGCAACCTGGGGATGAATAGAGCATGCATCAACCTTGATGCGCAACCTCCTGTGGCTAACCTTGTCAAAAGCTTTTGCCTGATCTAGGAGTGCTACATCAACTGGTATGGCTTGCTCCAGAAAGTTGGTGACAATTTCATAAGACTCTATTAGGTTAGTATCTACAGACTTGCCAGAGACGAAGCCATGTTGGCTTGGATGAGTGATCTTATTTGTTGTCAGATGTTGGGTGATTTCTTTGTTGACAATGCCTTCTATTACTTTGGAAATAACAGAGGTCAAACTGATTGGTCGGTAATTCTCTGGGGAGTTTTTGTTTCCCTTCTTGTAGATGGGAGTGACAGTTGCCATTTTCCAATCCTCAGGTACAGATCCTTGGTCAAGTGACAGTTGGAATATTCTTGTTAGAATTGGTGCTAGGACAGAGCTGGTCTCTTTCACTGTTCTTGGGTGAATCCCATCGGGTCCTCTTGATTTGTTGGGGTCTAGGGCAGCAAGCCGCTTCGCGACATCAGATTCCGAGACGACAATTCTTTCCATGGGTGTGGTGATTGAGTATTTTGTAGTTTCAGGGAGATCTTTGTCGTCTACATCGTTAGTGTAAACAGAGGCAAATTGCTGGTTTAGGGACTCTGCAATTTCCAGGGGGGTTGTGGCAGTGGTACCATCACATCTTTGGAGGGTGGGAATACTTCGCCGGACTGGTCTCAGGGATGATATGTGCCGCCAGAATTTCTTCGGGTTTGTTTTCGATTCAGTCGCTAGGGATTCTTCGTGCTTAGATATGCATTGGTTGACTGCCTTTTTGCACATTTTCCTGGCATGCTTGTATGCGTCCAACTTTTCTGGAGATGGATTTTTCCGGTACTTTGCCCATGCATGTTTTCGCTTTTTGATGGCTTGTTTAGTAGACGCGGACAGGTAAGGTAGGGTTTTAGGCTTCTTTATGAATTTTACTGTGGTGTGTTTTTTTTCGGTTTGCAGTACAAGATCCCGAAACAGTGACCAGGCTGTGTCAACTGATTCCGCTGACATGACTGTTCTCCAATCTGCTGTGCCCAAGTCCTGTCGGATTTTTCTGTAATCCGTGAAGACTCTTTTGGTGTAACCATTTTCCTCTGTGATGTAGGTCATTCTGACCTCAATACTCACATGGTCACTTGAGCCTATTGGTGGGAGGTAGTCAACTGAGACAAGTGAGTCAGGTTCATCTGTTATTAGTAAGTCGAGGCATGAGGGTATCTGTCCATCCCTCTGTCTGGTCGGCTGGTCAACTGCTTGATGGAGTAGATTCTCGTGCAGACAGTGGAGGAATGGTTCAGATTCCTCATTAATTTCTCTTGTTGTCGAGGATGGGTATCCAGAACCTCCGCACCAGGAGATAGATGGGAAGTTGAAGTCGCCAGCCAGAAAAATATTTTTTCCTTTTTGTTTGATAACCTCATTTATTGTTTTGGCTATGGCTACTTCGCTTTCAAGCTGGTTAGGGGAACTGGGGCTCCTGTACAGGCAGCCTACTGTTGTGAGTCGTTTCTTCCCACTGTATACATCAAACCAAACTGACTCTACCCATGGGTATGGCTCATCAATGTCGATTTGTTTGAAATTCAGACCATCCTTCACATAAGCTAGCACTCCACGTCTACAAGATTTGTTAGCAAGGTTTGAAATTACCTGATATCCTGGGATGTGGATGTGCGTATCGTCCAGTTTGTATGTGCTGTTCTTTGGGCAAACTTCGGTGAACAGAGCTACGTCATAAGCTTTTTCGGCGAACTCTATCTTAATATGCTGCAGTTTGTTAGAGATTTGATCGCAGTTTGCATACAGCAACTTCAAGTTTTGTTTGGTTCTTGCTTGCGTCGGGTTCGGTTTAGTACTAGATCCGTTAATTTTCGGCGGTGTGGATAAGTTCGTAGAGGAGGCTACCGGCGAGAGGTATACACTAACACTATCATCGTCATCAGGCGAGTCTGTACATTTAGAAACGGTGGAAACACATGAAATAAAACTACAGTCACAAGAGTCACTACTGTACAAACATGCGGGGAGGCTCAGATCGCCTACCCCGTCTCCATCACGTTTTTTGAAACGATCTTTCCGTCTTGGATAACTAGGTCAGTTTCTCCACCAGCTTGCCTCTCTCTCAATTCTGTGAGGAGTTTCTTTCGGTTGGACCGGTCTTCTTTGTTCATGTCACTCCTGAACTGAATGGTTTCGAGTCTGCTACGGCGGTCATAAGACTTCTTTGTGATCTGGCGCCTCACCATCACAGAGTCGACCGAGAAGAGAACAGGGGGAGGAGGGGCATCCGGTGCTTGTGGAGTTTTTGACAGTCTGCGGACGTTGCTTATAGTGGTGTTAGGCATCAGGTATTCTGAACTTAGGTAGTCCTTGATAAATTTCATATCTGCCCTTAGTTTGTCATCAGCGCTTGGATCGGTGGATTCGGGAATTCCAAAAGCAATCACGTTGTTTTTTCTTTTCTGCCTATCTCTGTCCAGGCGTAATGCAGCCTGCACTCTATTGTCGAACTCAGCTCTAAGCGAGTCACCAAACACTTGTAGTTCGGAAGCTACCTGTTTGCTCACTTCATTTTGCATGTCAGTTGTGGTACATTTAGTTGTGAGATCGATCTCTATTCTGTTGACTTGGTCCTGGATTTTCGAAACAATATCCTTCATATCCTTGACTATCTCCGATCGGAGAGTTGTTGTAGACTCTTTCACAGCTTCAGTGACCACTTTTTTCACTTCGGCGAGACTGAGTCCTTTGTGGCATGGCTTGTTTTCGCAGACCAGGCACAAATAATTAAACTCGTCACCCCCACTGAGTTTATTTATTAGGTCGTACTTGGTCTGAGGCATATCGATGCAACTGATACATAGCCATTTAGTACAATCATCGCACTGTAGTGCACTAGAGGCGGGTTGCAACGTAACGCGGCACCCGGCGCAATTGTCTTCTCCGTCCTTGCGGGGGGACCGATGTGACCGTTTTGGGTTGCGGCTGGTCATCTTCTCGCCAGTGGCGGAGAGTTTGAATACGGCCGCCGGTGTGACTTTGCAGAGGTCGTTTGAAGGTCACAGGAGCCGTTCTTGTCAAGGGCCCGTTGGAGTGTTGCAGTTCAGAGGAATTTAGTTCAATGTGGTCGGCAGAACATAGGCGAGTATTTTAGTGTCACTTTGACTGGAAACTGTTCAGGATAACCACTGTTTTAACACAATTAATCACAGAGCTAGTTTTGTTGTTTGTTGTTGTTTTGACATCACCATCACCATATGGTATAAGTTGAAGTTTTATTTGAAGTTGATTAGATGTTCTATATAGGGGCAAGGAGATAAGTATGCTGAATTCGTTTTTGAGCTTTATTAATTTGCCGGACTAGTATTTCCGGAATTTGGCCGAAACCCAGAAATTCGGGAGAAGAAGTTTCGATCAGTTTCGTCAAAACAGATATGACTTATCTGAACTTGGTTTTCTCAGATGATTAGCTATTTGGCTCTAATCTGTTTCCAAATAAAATGTACGAGGAGTCTGGCCCGATTTCTGGATCAAATATTACATTTTTGGGATCCCACTGAAACCTTTGGTCTTGTTTTGATAGAAATCTTTTCTTGCCTTGGCCAGGAATTAGAACAGACGATGGATTTATATGAGCATTAGCTGGGGATATGAGAGTAATACTATGTAATAAAATGGTTGTCAATAAAACGGTCATATTTTTGTGGGTCAATGATCCACAGCTTAATGAGAAATGAGGCTTAATGAGCTGTGTAGTTGAAATAGAGGATGGGCAAAATATAGGGAAACAGCATCACAAACTAACTATATACAGACACTAATTTAGGTTATAATTGAAGCTTTTAATTACAGGATAATAAACGCCTGGCCTTGTCAGATTTGGAAGCATGTCTCGTATTCCCTTGGATGCCAGTAAAATTGGAAAAGGTGTTAAGGTCGTCATCAGTCAAGTATGCACCGGATTTAACGACATTCAGTGGAGCAGAATGGGTTTGAGAATGTTTCAAAACTGTTCAAGTTAAAGGATAATACAGTTTTCTTTCCAGTGCGCTTCATTGTATGTTATGGCATAAATTAAAGTATATTTGCTTGCCATCCTATCTCTTTGTAAGTAGTCAGACTGGCTTTTATCATCTGCAGCTGTGTTAATACAGCAGTGTAGCCTAATTAGATAGCCTACTTCTCTGAGTAAGTAATTTGTTGACCAATCCAGTTTATGAGCCTTCTGATATAAGTCGGGGCTGAGCTGAACCCTGAACTAAGGTGCTCCACAGTTATTATTACTGATTGCACTCTTAAAGAATTACTGGTTGCAATGATTTCTTTGACAAGTGTCAGATAGGTAAGGTCAGCAAAGGTTGAGGTAAGCTCTGCAGAATGTTGATCCTTAACCGTAAGATTGGGAGAGACCAGCAATGTAAAAAAAACTCAGTTCTACATCCAACCCTGTAACAAAGGCGCCAAAAAACTGCTGTGGGGAACATGTGGTAGGTTTCAAGGAACAACAGAACGTTTGGTGACTAACTAAGGTGTTCCACAGTTATTATTGCTGATTGTACTCTTAAAGAATTACTGGTTGCAATGATTTCCTTTGACAAGTATCAGATAGGTAAGGTCAGCAAAGGTTGAGGTAAGCTCTGCAGAATGTTGATCCTTAACCGTAAGATTGGGAGAGACCAGCAATGTAAATAAAACTCAGTTCTACATCCAACCCTGTACCAAAGGCGCCAAAACACTGCTGTGGGGAACATGTGGTAGGTTTCAAGGAACAACAGAATGTTTGGTGACTAACTAAGGTGTTCCACAGTTATTATTGCTGATTGTACTCTTAAAGAATTACTGGTTGCAATGATTTCCTTTGACAAGTATCAGATAGGTAAGGTCAGCAAAGGTTGAGGTAAGTGCTGCAGAATGTTGATCCTTAACCGTAAGATTGGGAGAGACCAGCAATGTAAATAAAACTCAGTTCTACATCCAACCCTGTAACAAAGGCGCCAAAAAACTGCTGTGGGGAACATGTGGTAAAGTTTCAAGGAACAACAGAACGTTTGGTGACTAACTAAGGTGTTCCACAGTTATTATTGCTGATTGTACTCTTAAAGAATTACTGGTTGCAATGATTTCCTTTGACAAGTATCAGATAGGTAAGGTCAGCAAAGGTTGAGGTAAGCTCTGCAGAATGTTGATCCTTAACCGTAAGATTGGGAGAGACCAGCAATGTAAATAAAACTCAGTTCTACATCCAACCCTGTAACAAAGGCGCCAAAAAACTGCTGTGGGGAACATGTGGTAGGTTTCAAGGAACAACAGAACGTTTGGTGACTAACTAAGGTGTTCCACAGTTATTATTGCTGATTGTACTCTTAAAGAATTACTGGTTGCAATGATTTCCTTTGACAAGTATCAGATAGGTAAGGTCAGCAAAGGTTGAGGTAAGCTCTGCAGAATGTTGATCCTTAACCGTAAGATTGGGAGAGACCAGCAATGTAAATAAAACTCAGTTCTACATCCAACCCTGTAACAAAGGCGCCAAAACACTGCTGTGGGGAACATGTGGTAGGTTTCAAGGAACAACAGAATGTTTGGTGACTAACTAAGGTGTTCCACAGTTATTATTGCTGATTGTACTCTTAAAGAATTACTGGTTGCAATGATTTCCTTTGACAAGTATCAGATAGGTAAGGTCAGCAAAGGTTGAGGTAAGTGCTGCAGAATGTTGATCCTTAACCGTAAGATTGGGAGAGACCAGCAATGTAAATAAAACTCAGTTCTACATCCAACCCTGTAACAAAGGCGCCAAAAAACTGCTGTGGGGAACATGTGGTAGGTTTCAAGGAACAACAGAACGTTTGGTGACTAACTAAGGTGTTCCACAGTTATTATTGCTGATTGTACTCTTAAAGAATTACTGGTTGCAATGATTTCCTTTGACAAGTATCAGATAGGTAAGGTCAGCAAAGGTTGAGGTAAGCTCTGCAGAATGTTGATCCTTAACCGTAAGATTGGGAGAGACCAGCAATGTAAATAAAACTCAGTTCTACATCCAACCCTGTAACAAAGGCGCCAAAAAACTGCTGTGGGGAACATGTGGTAGGTTTCAAGGAACAACAGAACGTTTGGTGACTAACTAAGGTGTTCCACAATTATTATTGCTGATTGTACTCTTAAAGAATTACTGGTTGCAATGACTTCCTTTGACAAGTATCAGATAGGTAAGGTCTGCAAAGGTTGAGGTAAGCTCTGCAGGACAGGGTTGCCACATCAGAAAAATTTAGAGAGTGACTTTTGGCTGAAACAGAGAGTTAATTGGGAGTGACATTTTATTTTCATGAAAAAACGTGAAATCGTCATTTTTAGTCGGAATCACTGCTGCAAAAATGTATTTTGGCGGAAATTCAATCGGTTTGGATTCCCGTAAGCATGGTTTTTATGGTACAAAGCAGTGATTCGGGTGATTTTGATCAATGACAAAATGTGTAATTACGCCGATGACACGCTTCAAATCTTTTTGACAGTCCCGTCGAAAGTAAAACTAACTCTTTGTATACTTCAGACAGAGTGGGATGCCTTCATGCCTTAAAATGATTTGAGTTTAGTTGAATTCGGCGTTTATTTTTCTATTTTCAGGAATTGTCACACTATTGTGCGACAAACCTGGACATTTTCATAAATAGAGTGAATTTAATGTCCTACGTAGGACAAGAGTGACAAACAAAAAATAGAGTGACAATTCACACTATCGTGCGACACGTGGCAACCCTGCTGCAGGATGTTGATCCTTAACCATTAGATTGAGAGCTTGAGCCAATCCAATCTATTGAATTATCAGATCAAAACTAAAAAAGCCCTGGACCTGACCAGATTGAACCTAGCGTTTCACTCTGCGATTTTGGTTCTTTGTTAACGACCCTGCACTCCCTTGGCCACTGATTTTAAGATGAACGACCCACCTGGAGCGCAAGCCCAGGCATCACCCAACATGGACCTCGTCGAAGGGGGCCTGACCCGGTCAGCCAGTGCAGACCGCGACGGGGTACCTTCGGTGACAGCGTTGCCACTGCAACAGAGTAATTCCCCCCAAACTCCATCGACCATAATCCCCCAGGGAGCCTCGGGAAGCTGGGCTCTTGATGAAGAGCAAAAAGACCAATCAGATGACACCATGTCCTCTACAATGAACACTGTCAAATCCCTATCCCCCCCAAAAGTCAACACTGATGAAGACTTCACTACTGTGGGTAGCCGTAAGCCAAAGAAACGGAAGAACGACCAAGTTCAAGTATCTCCCCCGACTCCACCCAAAACTTCAAGTCGGGACATCCTGCCAGGCCCGCATCCTCAAATATGCGTTCAAATTAAGCCAATCGATGCTCATCAAGCTTTCTCCCCAAAAGACGCACAAAAAATCCGGTTGTGGATATTCAAGGCGTTCAAATGCAATTTCCTGCTGAATGTTACAAGAGATGGCAATCTTAATCTCTTCTTCCAGGAGAAGCTACCTGCTGAAAATGCACTAAAGCTCACGGCTGTTGCTGGAACCCCAGTTCTAGCTGAAGTTTGGAAGCCTGCCCCTGCTCCCACCAAGATTGTGATCTACAATGTCTCACAAACCATCCCAGATGAAGATCTAAAGGACGGGTTAATGAATAATAAGGGAGAAGTTATCCCAGTCGCAGCTGTCAATCGCCTTGGATCCCAAAGTAAGACAGTTCTTTTTATCCTAGAGGGGATAGTCAAGGTTGAAGAAGTCTACCTGCTGGGCCAGCCGAAAGCCTTCAAGGTTTATGGGAACAAACCCATGCAGTGCAAAACCTGCTTCAAATTCGGACACACCTCAAAGCACTGCTCCAGCCCAGCAACTCGTTGCAAAAAATGTCTTTCGCCAGACCACGCCGAGGCCGCATGCCAAGCCCAAGCCAAGTGTGCCAACTGTAAAGGGCTCCATCTGTCCGACAACAGAAAAGACTGTCCCAAGTACAAAGAAAGGGTGGAGATCCTTCGTCGGGCTGAGAAGCTAAACATCCCCATCTCGCTTGCTGCTCTTCAACCAGCCCCAAGAAAGATGACTGTCAAACCAGCCCCCATCAGATCCACCGCCTTGACAAGAACCCCTACCAACAGTTGGGCGCCGAGCGGAGCAAGTACCCCCCTGACAACCCCTACCACATCTACCTCCACAAGATTAGCCAAACTTTTCCCAGCCCCCCCGAGCACAGCCTCCCCATCAGAAAGCTCTACCACAGCCCATTCACCATCCCGCCCTACAACTCTTCCGGGTATCCATGTATTCCCTGGCCCATCAACCAGGCCATCAACAAACAAAGCCCCGTCAAAACCATCGTACAAGGACATTCTCCAAGACCAAAGAGCTATTAGCAACCTTGTCATGTACACTCTGACTACAACATTCATTTCGCAGGCAAAAATGCCTCAAGCACTTAAGGCGGTCATCCTCAGAGACGTAGCTGAAAAGTACTTCGGACCAAACATCATGGACGAGGCTGAGCTAGAGCTGGTTAAAATCTTGAATAAGCACCAAGCGCTCAACTACTTCACCAGCCAGCCTGTTCACTCATCATAGTTCGACTCCCACAACATCAATAATTCAGTGGAATACAAGATCCCTGACCAATGACAAAATTAACTTGCTACAGAGTCATCTGACAACCAATAAGATTGATGTTGCGTGCCTGCAAGAAACGAACCTGAACGAGATGGCTACAATTGTCATTCCTGGGTATGATGTTTTTAGGAAAGACCGTTCTTCCGGAAGAAAAGGGGGAGGAGTGGCAATCCTCATAAGAAAAGATATAAAGAGATGCGGAATCACATTTCCTGATTTCAAAGATGAGGTTGACGCAGTTGGTGTGAAGCTGTGGCAGTCATCTAATCCTTTAGTTGTTGTCTCATTCTATAATCCAAACGGGAACAACGACGCTGAAGACTTTTTCTCAACAATTGCCCCGCGACTATGCCGCGAGCGAGTCGTTGTCACTGGTGACATGAACGCTCATAGTCCCATGTGGGGCTATGTCAAGAAGAATAAAGCTGGAAAACTGATCGAGAAGTTGCTGCTCGACCTCCCGGGGGTCTCCCTAGCAACGCCTGCTAAGCTCAACACATACTACAACGTAAGAGCAAACAACTTCTCTACGATTGATCTCCAGATAGTTTCCTCAACACTTCTGAGCCAGATCCAAATCTCCAGAGTTGATGACCTGTTAACGGACCATTACGCTATAAATACAACGATCGGTGGCCACCCCTGCATGGAAGTACTTCCCCCCCACTACATCAATAGCAAAGCTGACTGGCCAAAGTTCGAGACGTACTTAGAAGAATTTGATTACACCCAAATCCTGGCAACCACTTCCCCTGACGTGGTATCTACTCTGCTTACAGACACCCTCCTGCAAGCTGCAGACCATGCCATCCCGAAGTCGAGGAATTTCGCCCTTCCACGAAAAAACAAGAAGAGACCGCCGAAGCCGTGGTGGAACGACGCCTGCCAAGCTGCCTGGACATCCAAAGCTGCAGCAACCAAAAACTTCAACAGATCACCGTCTGTAGAGACCTTCATCTTGAAACAGAAGGCAGAAGCTCGAATGAAGAGACCCACACGCTCAGCTCAAAAGCAATCCTGGGATAAATTCGCGAGCTCCCTGTCGAGAGAAACCCCTGAACAATCAATCCACCAGTTCCTGAATAGAATAAGTGGCAAGGGCCGTGAACCTGACCCATTGAAGAATCTTGTTACATTCGACCAAATTTCACTGGAAACGAACGAAGAGAAAGCGGAATACCTCGCCGACTTCTTCTCCGACAAACTCGCGGATAATCCGGGCGGCCCTCAATGCAACCCAGGTCCCGACAACCCCTCCCAGTTACACCACTCCCCACCCCCCATTCTCAGAGGGAGTGAACCTCTTACATCATCATTCTCCATGGAAGAGCTAACTCGTGCTATTGAAGAATCTAACCCGTCCGCTGCCCCTGGCATCGACGAAATCCACCCATCATGGCTACATCACCTCTCTTCCTCGTTCAATCAAGCCCTCCTGCACACAGTAAATCTGTGCTGGGAAAAGTCAACATTCCCAAGATCTTGGAAAACATCTGTTGTCGTCCCAGTCCTCAAAAAGGGCAAACCAAAGGACAGCCCGTCGTCCTTCCGCCCGATATCAGTCCTCCCAGCACTCAGCAAAATCCTTGAAAGAATGGTCTACAACCGACTCCAGTGGTTCTGCGAGACCAATGAGCTCATTCCCAAGACGCAAACTGGCTTCAGAAAGTTCCATTCGGCCATGGACACCATCCTTCGCCTATCAATAGATGTTAGAAAATGCCTTGATCTTGGTCTCATCCTAATAGCAGCTTTCCTTGACTTCGAGGGAGCTTATGACAATGTCCGCAAGCGCAGACTAATCCCAAAATTACTCCTAATGGGAATCCCGGCCCAGGTAGTTTCTTTCATAGAAAGCTTCCTTAGCAACAGAATGCTAGCAGTTAAGGTCAACTCCAAAATATCTGCAACGAGGAAGACAGAAATCGGCCTGCCGCAGGGGGCTGTCCTCAGCTGCCTGTTATTCGCTCTCTTCCTGTGGGACCTCAGACTTCCGCACGAACATGGAGGATTTGCCGACGACTTGGGTTCATGGGCTATTGGTACAACGCAATCCGAAGCTGAACAGAAACTCCAATCAGCAATGATTACATTGGAGCAGTTCTCCGCCAGATCAGAACTGCCACTAGCTCCATCGAAATCGATAATCGTCCAGTTCCATAGAAAAAGATCTTGCATACCCTGCAACATCTCCCTCAACGGACAAATTATCCCTGAGACACCCCAAACGAAATACCTTGGAATAATCCTAGACAGAAAGCTGACCTTTCAGGCCCACGTCAAGGACCTATCAACTCGATGCCTTCGAAAAACCCGCCTTATGCTCAGGCTGGCGGCTACCCCATTTGGATGCTCCGAGAAGATCCTCCTTGCGTTTTACAAGCAATACATCCGACCTCATATAGACTATGGACTAATTGTCTACGGATTTTGCGCCAAAACGACCCTAAACCAGCTCAAAACAGTTCAGAATACTGCCCTTAGGATCACTTTTGGTCTTCGCAGATCTACCAAAACACAGTTCCTTCTGGACGAAGCAGGAATCGAACCCATCTCAGCACGGCGGGATGTTCTACTAGCCAGATACATAACCAAGATCGAAGGCACTCCCCATCACATACTGAACAGATGGCTTCTACAGCAACAGCCCTCCCCCAACCTCCCGCCTGAAATCAAGCGACTCCAAGCGTCCCACCCTATTACGTCAGATGCAGTCAAACCAAAAATCAGCACTTTACCACCGTGGACCACCGTTAAGCCTACAGTGTTCCTCCGTTTTGCCGACACGAAGAAGTCCGAGCTCTCGCCCCACTTTGTTGAAGTCAGGTTTGCCCAGTTACGGCAGACCACCCACAAAAACCATTTCCCGATCTTCGTTGACGGATCCAAAACAGACTCTTCAACAGGCTGCAGCGCATTTCTTGCTGACCCAAACATCGTCGCTCTGGAAAAACTCCCTCCCCACTTCTGCATCATGTCAGCAGAAATAAGTGCAATAAACTTGGCACTTGAGACCCTATTACGACTCCCAGCAACTCCCATGAAGGCGATCATCTACTCTGACTCGCTGTCATCTCTTCAGTCATTGGCTTCCCCCACATGCGAAAATGAAGACATCGACCTGCACATGACAATCCAACTGATCAGCAAGCTCTCAAGAAAAGAATGCTCCATATCCCTCCAGTACATCCCCAGCCACATGGGGATACGGGGGAATGATATTGCCGACAAAGCGGCTAAGGAAGCGACGACATCCCGCCAAACAATCAACAGACCTACCCCACTTCGAGACATTTCCCGCATCCGCTCCCAGAGCCTTATGACTGCAGAACTCCACCCTAAGTTTTCCCCATTCCGGGGAAAAGTCGAAAGCAGAGTGTATCACCGGATACGAGCAGGGGCAACAGGGTTGAATCACCCAGCACACTCTTTCAAGATCCCTACACCTGATGGCCAACCCCCCGCCTCCCCTCTCTGCCGATTCTGCAGATCCCTGAATGAGACCCTGGACCACATCCTATTTCAGTGCACCCATCGCCAAATCATCATGAGCAAACAAAGAACCCAGGTGGTATCTTTGTTCAGAAAACACCATCTCAACCTCTCGACTGGATCCCTCGTGCAGCCTACTCTTCCCCCCGCTGCCGAAGCCTCCATCATGAAAACCATCATTCAATTTCTGAGGACAACTGAACTGCTTGAGACAGTTTAAGTAACACAGGCAACGCTGCCCAGCCGCGAAGAGGCGAAATGGACAACTTTGATCCGAAGCCGTACCAGAACTAGAGAGAGAGAGAGAGACCAGCAATGTAAATAAAACTCAGTTCTACATCCAACCCTGTTAACAAAGACGCCAAAACACTGCTGTGACCACCATGTGGTAGGTTTCAAAGAACAACAGAATGTTTGATGACTACAATCTACAAGTAGTTACTGAGTACCGTACTACAAAATTCCTAATGCTCAGCTAGATAGACTTAATCCCATTCTCAGAGGGTTACTGGTCACAATGATTTGTCTAAGATGGTTAAAAACAAGCTAATAAAAGATCAGAAGACTTGACTGTGCGGAGTAGCCTACTGAATTCATGTTCTCGGAACTGGTACATCTTAGCCCAAATAGGCATGGGGGGGACTTTTTTTTATTTTATTTGAGTGGGGCTTAGACCAGACAAACTGAAATCGATGGTAAGTTTGGAGGCAGATTGGTAAAGAAGAAAGTTAAGTTGCATCCTGGTCCTTACTTTTGCCGTATGTTGGGTTCACAGGGGGAGGATATATTTCATTTAGTGGGTTGATGCTTGAAGCTAAAAGATTAGAAGAAAATTTGAAAACACTGAATTTTGCGAGAGACAATTGAAGAGTATGATTTTACTTGTTTCTGGAGAAATAAAAATTGCTGGTCTTTGTCGGCTTAGGAGGTTCCTTTAGGTAGACTATGGATCATCAGGAGTGGTTTTTGGAGGGAAATTTTTCTCCTTTTGGTGTTTATTCTGTGTTTTGAAGTGTTATCTATTTTATTTTACGGCTGAGGCAGTATTGGCTTTTCGGGAATCAATTCATTCATTTACTATGATCAGAGGCTTCATTTTTGGAGAGCAGTGGTCATCTAGGTCAGGGTCAATTCTAGGTCATCAGTTCTACTTAAAAAGCTCAAAGTTCAGACAGAGTAGGCGAGAAACCACAAAAATTGCTTACCATAATTAGTCAAATCACTTTGGTTCTTGCTTATTTACTGGGTTTCGCTGGTAGCTACCCCCTATGGGAATGAGGGATAGGTAGGTACTGCGACAATGGGTAGGTACCATGACGTATGGTGTGCTGAATGTTGGTACTTAACCACAAGGTTGAGAGCGACCATAGTGCGATAAATATAAACACCAAGTCTCAAACAACCCTGTAACAAAGGAGCCAGAACAGTGAGGAGGTGACAGGATGTCAGGGTGTAATAATGGAGTTTGTTCCCAGAGACAACTGGTCAATCAATTTCACTTTTCCACAAAGAACACTTCTGTACGCACTTTAAAAATCAGCAGAAACACTAAAGTGGGTAAACTGTCTCGACTGCTTGATTTCAGAGTCATTTTGTAAATTATAATCTTTATCAAGCATTGACCAGACATTTTGAATTTTCTGCCACTGTATGGCAAGCCTGTTGATGCTGTGTTGCGGATTTTGGCGTCGGTCCCATTCACGCAAGACTACAGCATCAACACGATGTAACGAATGAGGGGTCTCATCAAAGGAGCCAACGGAATTAGACTTTGTGAGGTATCTCTGCTTGGAGTTGACCCACGAAAATGTTCCGTACGTCAAAAAATTCAAAAAAAAATCAGGTATCGAACTCGGTCACTCGGAACCCTTATTTTTTAATTCTACAGCTCACCTTTAAATCACCCATTTCGGAAATTGAACTGCGGGGGAACGAACAAACTTTAACCTGGTTACTTCCCGAACTATTTCCAGAAGCCGCTTCCGAATCGCTAGTCCCTTCTGAACCAGTTATTCGCTTGTTTCCCACGTAAGTTACCGGATGCGCTTCGAAGTTTTTCCCGATCTGAACGAGCTCTTGGTGCCCGCTCACAATCCCTTTATTTCGATCGCTACTTCTAACCGGGGGCGGGTAAGTGTAGTGGTTTGCGAACTCCGTTCAAGACCGAGGAGCTCTTGAACGGAGTTCGCAAACCACTACACTAGTCCGGTAAAAGCCGGCCATAGGACTGTGATCGCGGCTGAAGTCAAATTCATCTAATCAGTTCAGATCCTCAAGTCACGGAAATTACAATTTGGAAATTATAATTGAAGACAGCTTTCCAAACAGTTTGCTCCTTTGCTCCTTGTACTCGTACTCTCTACCGGAAACGTGGCTATCAATAAAATAAAATTTAAGCTTTCAGTCTTAACAAAACCGAAGTTGATCTAAACCGGATACAATTTTTTCCTGTCATCGCCCAAATCGTGCAGAAAAACAGCGGCCGTGTCAAAAATTAAGTCTCAAGACTACTTTTTTCCCCACAGTGGTATTTAAAAGTAATAAGATATTTAATGTCGGCAGAAGTTTCAGTATTCAACTCAACACTCAACTCACAGACCTCGTATACGCATTGAAAAATTCGTTTGAAAATCGCGCTTCTCTTTGCTGTTTCTTGACACCACTGTTGCCAAACAAGAATACTCCACCTGATTTTCGCATATTCCGCCCAAAACTATTTTCACAGGCGGTCCTTTTTGTTGGAAGTAGTGAACTGAAAGACAAAAATGCCCCTCGGCCGGGATTTGAACCCAGGACCCTCTGCTTACAAGGCAGGTGCTCTAATGGTTTGAGCTACCAAGGAGCTCTTGAACGGAGTTCGCAAACCACTACACTAGTCCGGTAAAAGCCGGCCATAGGAACTGTGATCTCGGCTGAAGTCAAATTCTTCTAATCAGTTCAGATCCTAAAGTCACGGAAATTACAATTTGGAAATTATAATTGAGGACAACTTTCCAAACAGCTTTGCTCCTTTGCTCCTTGTACTCGTACTCCCTACCAGAAACGTGGCTATCAATAAAATAAAATTTAAGCTTTCAGTCTTAACAAAACCGAAGTTGATCTAAACCGGATACAATTTTTTCCTGTCATCACCCCAATCGTGCAGAAAAAACAGCGGCCGTGTCAAAAATTAAGTCATGAGCTTTACTAACCCTTTGAACTCCTCTACTAATGCCGTTAAATCACCCATTTCGGAAATTGAACTGCGGGGGAACGAACAAACGTCCCAACGTTTTGGGTTGTCAGCTGCGCATTTCTTTAGCATATTCATTAACGTTCCGTTAAACCTTTCGCAAAGCCCGTCTGTTGCCGGGTGGTAGGGGCTTGTTCTGGTTGATTTAGCCTCTACCTTTGCGAGAGAATCCTTAAGTGCTGTGAAAGGTGTTCCCTGGTCATGTACAATCTCTGAAGGTACCCCATAGCGTCCAAAATATTCCTGAAGAACTTCCATTACTCTCTCAGACTTGCATGAGCGAAGCGCGTAAGCTTCGGGCCATTTGGAAAAGTAATCTACTATTACTAGGAATCACAGGTTCCCTTTGGAGCTTCTTTTGATAGGACCAATGAAGTCAGCCCCTAACCTTTGGAATGGTAGGCCTACTTGTGGTAAGGGTAGTAGAGGGGCCTTGTCCCTCTTCGTGGCCCTTGCTATCATTTGACATTCGTGACAGGACATACAGTGTCGCGTGACATCTGTATATATTTTCGGCCAGAAAAACTGCTTGAGAATTCTGTCTAGCGTTTTCGTCTTGCCCATGTGTCCTCCCGTTGGGGAGTTATGTGCAAGCTCCAGGACTTGTTGCCTGTTTCCTCTTGGTAAGATTAGTTGTATGAGGTCCGGCTCATGTTCTTTGCGGCTTACGCGACTGAGGTAACCGTTAATGACTTGGTATCTTACCTTTGCATTTTCTTCCTCCACCGAATGGATCTTTTTCCAAAGTGCTTGTAGCGAAGGGTCTTCCTTCTGGGCACCTGCTAGGTCCTCGTCCCTCGACGGACTAGCTGTCGTTGCAGCCAGGCTCTCGGCGTGTGCCAGCTTTGCCATCTTACGTGCTGACTTGCCTTTCTTGGGCTTCGGCTCTCTCTGGTCGTCAGATGAGTAGTCGTCTGAGATGAGACCTTCGACAAAGTCCTCGACGACGTTTTCGGCTGGGCTGTCATCAGCCTCGTCGTTGGCTGCTGCAAGGATAGAAAAGTTTGGAAAGCTTCTTCCTATGATGACCTGATAGGGCAGTGAGCTTGACACCGCTACTTTCGTTGTTTCTTTAACCTGACTTTTGCCTGGGGACTGTATGCTTATTTCTACCAAAGCCGAAGGGAAAGTGCGAACATCCGAATGAACGCAGCCTACGCTGAACCTATCCCCCTTGTTCAAAATCCCTTGAGGTACGAGGTCACTGTGAACGAGGCTTAACTCGCTACCGCTATCAATCAACATGTCAACTTCTTGATTGTTGACGCGTCCCTTAAGAAGGTAAGAGGACTTTCCATTAGTACCGCTTTGGCGCGCGACAACAATGCCGTCTTTTGACATTCTCGCTTTTGAGAATGCTACTGCGGTTCTTGAGGGCCCGGCCCTGCCGTGCTTCTGAAATCTCGAGTCTGTGCTTGCATCTAAACGCTGCTCAGGACAATTCCTGGCATAATGTCCACTACCATGACATTTGAAGCAAGAGACTTCTCTCTCTGACTTACCGAAAGCTTTCCTTTTGCCAGGCGATGGCTTTCTAGTCTGCTCTTCGGGTCTCATTCGCCCTACTTTGTGGGCGTCTGCGAAGTTTTCCGCTACTGATATGGCTTCTTCCATACTTTTTGGAGCTGTTTGCTTCAGGAAAACCTTCAATCCTGGAAAGTTAACGCTATTAGCGAACTGCTCTAAGACAAGTGTGGTCATAACCTGCTTCAGCTTACCCGAAATAGCCGCAGCTGAACCAACGGTTTGGCTAGTTTCGGATTCTGAAATTTGCAGCCATTTTCTGCAATAATGCTCCAGGTTATCCGCTAATTCCTGAAAACTCATGTTCCCGGACATTTTAGCTTCACGGAATTTGTTACGGTAGGTTTCCGACGTAATGTTGTAGTTTTTAAGTATCGCGGCTTTCGTTGTGTTGAAGTTGGCGAGTTGCGCTTGGCTTAGATTAGAAACCGCCTCGAGAGCTTTCCTGGAAAGTAAAGGCATCAGCTTCAAAACCTTAGTTGCTTCGTCCCACCCACGAAGATTGGCCGTGTTCTCATACGCGCTCAGAAAACAATGTACATCATCAGAAGGGCTCATCTTCTGAAGATTGGGGTTACTTGGCTTAGTTAATTGCGCTAGGAGACGGTCTTTTTCTTCTCTGTGACGAATCTCGTCAGCCTGCTGCTTATCCGTCATGAGCTTTACTAACCCTTTGAACTCCTCTACTAATGCCGTTAAATCACCCATTTCGGAAATTGAACTGCGGGGGAACGAACAAACTTTAACCTGGTTACTTCCCGAACTATTTCCAGAAGCCGCTTCCGAATCGCTAGTCCCTTCTGAACCAGTTATTCGCTTGTTTCCCACGTAAGTTACCGGATGCGCTTCCAAGTTTTTCCCGATCTGAACGAGCTCTTGGTGCCCGCTCACAATCCCTTTATTTCGATCGCTACTTCTAACCGGGGGCGGGTAAGTGTAGTGGTTTGCGAACTCCGTTCAAGACCGAGGAGCTCTTGAACGGAGTTCGCAAACCACTACACTAGTCCGGTAAAAGCCGGCCATAGGAACTGTAATCTCGGCTGAATTCAAATTCATCTAATCAGTTCAGATCCTCAAGTCACGGAAATTACAATTTGGAAATTATAATTGAGGACAGCTTTCCAAACAGTTTGCTCCTTTGCTCCTTGTACTCGTACTCCCTACCAGAAACGTGGCTATCAATAAAATAAAATTTAAGCTTTCAGTCTTAACAAAACCGAAGTTGATCTAAACCGGATACAATTTTTTCCTGTCATCGCCCAAATCGTGCAGAAAAACAGCGGCCGTGCAAAAATTAAGTCTCAAGACTACTTTTTTCCCCACAGTGGTATTTAAAAGTAATAAGATATTTAATGTCGGCAGAAGTTTCAGTATTCAACTCAACACTCAACTCACAGACCTCGTATACGCATTGAAAAATTCGTTTGAAAATCGCGCTTCTCTTTGCTGTTTCTTGACACCACTGTTGCCAAACAAGAATACTCCGCCTGATTTTCGCATATTCCGCCCAAAACTATTTTCACAGGCGGTCCTTTTTGTTGGAAGTAGTGAACTGAAAGACAAAAATGCTCCTCGGCCGGGATTGGAACCCAGGACCCTCTGCTTACAAGGCAGGCGCTCTAACCGTTTGAGCTACCGAGGAGCTCAACGGAGTTCGCAAACCACTACACTCGTACTCCCTACCAGAAACGTGGCTATCAATAAAATAAAATTTAAGCTTTCAGTCTTAACAAAACCGAAGTTGATCTAAACCGGATACAATTTTTTCCTGTCATCGCCCCAATCGTGCAGAAAAAACAGCGGCCGTGTCAAAAATTAAGTCTCAAGACTACTTTTTTCCCCACAGTGGTATTTAAAAGTAATAAGATATTTATAGTCGGCAGAAGTTTCAGTATTCAGGTGTTTATTGCAGGTTTGTTCCGGAGCAAAATAACACTAGGAAGTAGCGCCAAGACTTGCAAAAATGCGACACACACTCGAGTAGCAGCGACACTAGCACCACTAGCGACAGTGAACGTCCCTACTGAAACTCAATTAGTCATGCACCAGCGCTGGCTCCAAAAACTTCATATTGTGAATATAGCAGAAAAACGATGAAACCGAGACTGTAAGCGAGACAAACTTGCGGGTGTAAAAATTTCTCGTAAAGCTAAGATGCAGTCTGCACAAATCAAGTAAACAATGGAGGTTTTATCTTTTTTGCTGTTTTCAGAATATGAAGTTATTGGAGCCAGCGCTGGTGCACGACTGATCCGGGTTTCACTACGTTCACTACCGCTATTGGTGCTAGCAGAGGCGTCACTACTGGGGGGGGGGGGAGGGGGGGGACGCCCCCCCCCAATGTTGTCGGCCAGTCGGTAAAAAATAGCCGAGTCGGCGCGAAGCGCCGCGATTTTTAGTAAAAACAGTCGATTTTTTACTTAGAAATAGTCTTTTTTTCTTAAAAACGATCGATTTTTCTTAAAAACAGTCGGTTTTTCGTCATAATCGTCGATTTTTTCTTAAAAATAGTCGTTCTTTCTTAAAATCAGCCTATTTTTCGTCAACACAGTCGTTTTTTCTCAATAATAGTCGTTTTTATCTGCTAAAACAGTCGGTAAAAATGACCCGCCAGTCGGTAAATACCTTGTCCCCCCCCCCCAAACATTTTGGCTAGTAACGCCTCTGGGTGCTAGTATCGCTGCTGTTCAAGTGTGTTTCACTTTTTCCAAGTGTTGGCGCTACTTTCTAGCGTTATTTTGCTCTGGTCTTGACGTGACACTAGCACCACTGGCGATAGTGAACGTCTTTTTATTAAACAGTAATTTTGCACCCCGCTAGGTTTCTCAACTTTTGATATAATGAGTTTTTTTTTCCCTACAAGATGATGTAAAAATCATTTCTGTTGCAATTTGTATGCGGTCAAACATTATATTGTACTATCTTGGAACTACTTCACTCCATGCGGACTCCGCGTACAGAAAACAGAGAGAACACGGGGAATACTTCCAAAACGGATTTGTTCGAAAGAAAAATATGCAGTTTACGCAATTAGTCTAGATCCACTATATTTTTGGTTTTCTTTATTCAGTGTTTTTAATTAATTTTACATTGCACCACACCAGCAAAATTTGTGTAAAATTTTCAAAAAATTGATATGCCCCCCAACGATCGATCCATTCTGTATTAGACTTACCTCTGAAAACCACCTTGAACACAAGGAATGGCTGTTGATTTCAACAAGATGGACTGCTGTATATCGATCACTGGTTCGTGTGGCCAGCTTCTGAGCTAAGGCTTTGTAAAGTGAAGTCTTTCTTGTACCAGTTGGACCATACAGCAAAACAACATGTTGACTGAGATAATATCACTCTTCACCTTTCGCTCTGCCAACAGCACGGACACAGTTGCATACTCAAGAAGCTAAAACGGAAAAATCAGAAATAAATTGTAGAAATTTATTAAAGAACAGTCCTGTTTTGCTGTAGTTTTAATATGTGATATATAAGATCACGAAGTAAATAAATTGATTGGTTGCTTTGCGATCATTATTTATTTTTAACGTACAGTGATTTAATCAAGTAGTGAAAAACTCTGGATAGAATACGAAATTCCCTTTTAATTCTCCATTTAGGCGACAGCTTCAGTGACAACTTCAACGGTAAAACCTGACCTGACGAGGACAACGGCCAATAAGAGACAAAATACTACCAGCAAAGCTTTAGCCCTTTTCGAAAAGAAGTAACTAAATCCCAATTCATCCAAAAACTAACGGGGGAGGGGGCCAGTTTGAGTCGAGGATTGCTTCGGTGAAACTTCTCCAAAAATCTCCAAGCGAGCATGGCCGTAATTCTATAGAGGTTTCTAACTACCCAGAAGGAGTTCAGGTCAATTGAGTTCCTAGTCGGTGTGGAACTCAAGCCACGCGTAAGAAGAATTTTAAGAAGAAGAATTTTCCCAGAAACATCTTGGAAGCCGACTAAGTTGCATCCAAAAAGTTTGTATAGGAATGGAACAAGTGTAGCCAACTAGTTGGCTTCTAAGAGTGTTTCTGGAGGAAAGAGTCTAGCCAACTAGTTGGCTCCAGAGGCGTCACTACTGGGGGGGGGAGGGGGGGGCCGCCCCCCCCCAATGTGGTCGGCCAGTCGGTAAAAAATAGCCGAGTCGGCGCGAAGCGCCGCGATTTTTAGTAAAAACAGTCGATTTTTTACTTAGAAATAGTCGATTTTTCTTAAAAACGATCGATTTTTCTTAAAAACAGTCGGTTTTTCGTAAAAATAGTCAATTTTTCGTCAACACAGTCGTTTTTTCTCAATAATAGTCGTTTTTGTCCGCAAAAACAGTCGGTAAAAATGACCAGCCAGTCGGTAAATACCTTGTCCCCCCCCCAAACATTTTGGCTAGTAACGCCTCTGGTTGGCTCCTGTGTGTTTCTGGGGGAAACAAATATAGCCAACTAGTTGGCTAGGCTACTGAGAGTTTCTGTATAGTGCACCCCCTTAGTAGCCAACTAATTGGCTACAAACTTTTGGTAGTATGATGTGATCAGCTACATACATTTCTTTTAATATAAACAACTAAATTTTACTGTAACTGAATAAGCTTCGGGTATGAGCGGCGGTAGTTGGGCAGTTATCTCCTCACTTAGCTTTGAATCACCTTAAAAAGTAAACCACTCAACTCACAGACCTCGTATACGCATTGAAAAATTCTTTTGAAAATCGCGCTTCTCTTTGCTGTTTCTTGACACCACTGTTGCCAAACAAGAATACTCCGCCTGATTTTCGCATATTCCGCCCAAAACTATTTTCACAGGCGGTCCTTTTTGTTGGAAGTAGTGAACTGAAAGACAAAAATGCTCCTCGGCCGGGATTTGAACCCAGGACCCTTTGCTTACAAGGCAGGCGCTCTAACCGTTTGAGCTACCGAGGAGCTCAACGGAGTTCGCAAACCACTACACTAGTCCGGTAAAAGCCGGCCATAGGAACTGTGATCTCGGCTGAAGTCAAATTCATCTAATCAGTTCAGATCCTCAAGTCACGGAAATTACAGTTTGGAAATTATTATTGAGGACAGCTTTCCAAACAGCTTTGCTCCTTTGCTCCTTGTACTCGTGAACTCAATATTTTTCTGTGGGAAACCTACAGTTCACATAAATTGCTACGACAAAACCAGGAATTTCGGCAGTTCACAAGATTGAGAGGAACATGCCAATAAATGCATGTTTTCAATGGCCGTCTCAGTGTTATTTTCCGATATCAACATCGATGTCTGAAGTTAACCTTTATTATAAAGAATCTGGTTTAAGACACACATCGTACTGCAGTCCTATTTGCTCTAGGTCCTTCTTCCAATGGAAAGAGGTGGAACTTTCTATCTGGTGTATCTTTATATGTGGCCCCACATCCCTGGATACAACATCTTCTCTTAGAAAAGACCAAAGGTTCCGGTGGGATCCCAAAAATTCAATATTTGATCCAGACAACTAGGTTTAGTCTTCGCCAGGCCAAACAGCTAATCATTAAGAAATCCAAGCACAGATATGGATTCAGCATGTGCGTTTACGTCTATAAGCCGATCGAAAAGATCCTAGCTTACTTCTGTGAATTTTGCGGTTTGGGGGCAATTCAAGAACTACTTGTCCGGCGAGAAACTAAGCTCAAAAACGGATTCAGCGTATCTCCTTAGCCGTGCCAAAAATGAAATTTCAGCACTAGTATTTTCCTTACACTGATCTCCAAAAGTAACTGCGCTAAATAGGATAGGCCTACTTATGGTTGGTAGGAGCTTCATTTATTTGTTGTCAGTTTCTCATTCGTTTCTTCCGTTCCCCAACGTTGTCCCTGACGTTCGACAGCCTGACGACTGACGAGGACCCTTACCAAAAACTTCTTGATAAGGGTCGTCGTATATATTATTTCGGCCCTTCTTGGCAAGAAGGGCCGAAATATCGCTGCCAAAGCATCGTTGCTGACGTTTCCGTTTTTATCCACTGTATGAATATATGTTTCGGAGTCACCTCGGACTCGAGGAGTATTTATCTTGCGAAAGGGCTCGTCTTTTGCATTCTGAAAGTGTACTGGCCAAGACTGCTCTTATCTTAAAGTGTTTGGAAAGTTTTAACGTGTATCAGGATGGACGCTGCCGTGATTCTCGTGGTACAGTATTACGATAAGATATTATACCATGCAAGGATTTTCAACTTACTCCACGCTGTCATATTTCTCATCGCTTCAATCGTCGGATTTGCCGGAGGTAACCTCACAAAGCCCTGGATCGCCAGCGCCCCTATCAACCGTCTTATTAGCAGTTGCCTGCTCGCCATCTCCTGTTCCTCCTTCTTCCACGTCCTCGTCCTGCAACTTCGACTCCGCTTCATATCCTGGACGTATATCATCTTCACCGCAGTCGTCATCGTAGCACTCGATATCGCCTTCGACAACCCCCGTCTCGTCCACACTCTAACGACCTCTAGCGTTCCTTTATACGAGCGGAATCCGACAACACGGGTTAGTACCATCTGGAAATCCTGGCTTGACGATGTACACACGAACCTCTACTGCTGCCTCGGAAACTACGACTATTTTGCGGACCGGAACGCACAGTTCTCCAGATCCTACAAAATACCCGAGTCCTGCTGCTTTTCGCCCCATGACGTACCTCCGACGTGGCTAGGAATGAACCACACAAAAGTAAACAAGACCCTGGACTGTCGCCTGGATCCAAGAAAAGACAATGCACACTTGGGGAATTGCTTCGAACACCTCGAAGTCTGGAGGGAGAAGTACAACCTAAAGGCACCTGTGATACTGATGATTCTGCTGTACGCGATGCTCCTAATGTCTAGCGTCGGAAATTTCATGTCATTCGCATATGAAGAAAAAACACTGACGCTGTGGTCCAACGGAACAGAGTCACAATTAGATATGCGGGAAGAAGGTCTAGAAATGGGAATCAGAACAATGGAGACCCAACTAGAATTCGAAGAAGAAGACGAAGAAGATGAGCAAGACTGAAGGGCAGTCGCGAGAAGTAACCGGGTGGAATGACCGGATCTGAAAGTATCAGGGACTGCTAAACTGCGTGGAATTCCAGACTGGTCTTTCCGGTCTAAGAACTAGGCTGAATCTTACGGTACAAAACTTTCGGTACAAAGTTCGTGAAATTAAAAAAAATGTCTTCGCAATAATAAGTTGTGGCTGTGTAGAACGTCGTCTAGGGTACAGTAGCCTAGTGTAGGCGAGGCCAGGCTTTCCATGCCAGCACTAGCTTTTCAAGCCTATACGATCCTTATCGTTTTTTCCTGCTAGTTAGAAGTTTAATATCCTAATCTTTAAGAGGGGATAGTTTTAACAGAAATATGACTATAATTTTCATCTCAGTCATCGCAGCCTGAGATACTAAGCTCAATCTCTGGGGATTTCACAGCCGCATTTTGTATGATCGTAAGATCTGGCAGATATTACTTTGTTTTTAAAACATACTGACAAGAAACAAGAGCTACGAGCTCATATGGCACTTGTTACGAGTAGGCGGTACAAGAAAGTACACGAGAACGTCACAATCTAAACCCGCCATCCAAAATGTGGTTCGGACTTAGGAATAGAATATGCAGTTTCACTCTAGTCTGATCATTTCGGGCATCGCCTCGGATCATCTGAGGCAAATAACTAATGTAATTTCCAAGTATCAGCCCAATAAACCCACTGGTTTGATCCCTAGACGTCGACTCGGTTTCCACTACCTCCCTCCAACTTCCCCTACCGCGACCGAATCCGGCTCCGATTCGTGAATGGATCACCTGAAGCATCTTTGCTCACCACCTACCAAGTTTCACTCGAATCTGGCCGTTTTTTCGGTAGTTGCTACCCCCCCACCGTGGTCGGATCCGGTTCAGACAGTGAAATATGCCATCTAGGACACATGCTTACTCTACATTCCAAGTCGCATTTAAATCGCTGCACTCGTTTGACCACTATGCGAGCCAAGATTTACAGGACTCCCCCCACTGTGGCCGAATACGACTTGAAAACATACAAGCCAAATCTCTGACATCTCCTCTTCCAGCCAAGCAGGTTCGACTGGAATCGGACCGTAGCCTATCCAATCCCTCGACTACAAGTGTTTCACGAATTTCCTGTGCCCGTCTCAAACCCCCGCACAAGTATCGGATCCTATTTCATTCATATCACATCACCCGTTCAAAAGTTATGCACGACACTAGATTCCTGATCCCCTCCACTCCCCTACGATGGTCGGATCGGGGAAACGACTATTTTCAGGTCAGTTTAATTTCCATCGTCCTAGTACGGTATATCAAGAAGGACCAAACTCGCGGGATTGCCAGAAATCTGGGACCCCCAACTTTCGCACAGTGCCTGGATCCGGTCCGGTTATGTTACTGACGTATCTAGGACTTATAATTGTTCTTCCGACCAAATCTCATCCCGATCCCTTCACTTTGTAAGAGTTTCCCAATTTTTCCGGTCCCCCCTCCAACTCTCTCGAAAGTCACCGAATCCCGACCGGATTTGAAGTGGGACGTCTGAGGCACGAGGTCTCTCTAAATATCAAGCTTCACTAAGATCCGGTCAACCGTTAAAAATTTATAAATATATTTATATTTTCCGGATTTCCCTCCCTCCAATCCCCCCAGATGTTCGGATCGGGAAAACCACTATTCTCAAGTCGATCTGTTGGGGTCCTCACTTTTCTGACTCCCCTCTCTCCAACCCCCCTAACAGATGATCGGATCGGGAAACGATTCTCAAGTCAATCTGCTCGGGTCCCTGACACGCCTGCCAAGTTTCATCGTCCTAGCACATCAGGATGTACCGAACTCACGGGATCACTAGAAATCCAACTCCCCCACAGTGACCGGATCCGGTTCGGTTATGTCAATCACGTATCTAGGACTTGTGCTTATTCTTCCCACCAAGTTTCATCCCAATCCCTCCACTCCAAGCGTTTCCCAAGATTTCCGGCTCCCCCCTCAAGCTCACCCCGAAGTCACTGGATCCGGTCCAGAATTTAATCACGTCGTCTGGGGCACGAGGTCTTTCCAAATATCAAGTTTTATTAAGATCCGATCACCTGTTCGAAAGTTATAAATTCTGAAATATTCCGGATTCCCCCTCCCTCTACTCCCCCCACGATGCTCGGATCGGCGAACTGGCTGTTTCCAACTTAATCATTTAGGGTCCCTGATATGCCTGCCAAGTTTCATCGTCTTAGCTTATGTGGAAGTGCCCGAACTAGCAAAACCCGGACCGACAGACCGACCGACGGACGGACAGAAATTGCAATCGCTATATGGCACTTGACCGAAGGGCAAGTGCCATAAAAACATAGTAAATGGCCGGACTTACCCAAGTTCACCATTTTCTCAAAACCTTTGGGGGAGAGCCCCCCCCCCTCCCCCCCATAGTGACGCCCATGGTCATATAAACATATAGTAAAACTGAGAAGAAGAAAATAAGCTAAACTTCAAGTCGACGCTGCTTTATAAGTTGTGTCAAGAAGATTAGGATCGATCTTGTTCAGCATGTTTTTTCTGACCTCATAAGCCTTTTCCTGCACTTCAAGTGTGGTCGAATCTCAAGCGTTGCCTGTTTCTGTAGTAATTTCCTATTCCGGCTTTCATAAGTAGCCTATACTCTAAGAATGGCTGCAAACAAAACTTACTGTAGCTCGAACTTGTTCGAACAGTTCAAGTTCTTTTACGACCAGAGTTACGAGCTCATATGGCACTTGCTACCAGTAGGCAGTACAAGAAAGTAAAGAAAATGTCACAAAATACCTCCCTTCCAACCTCCCGCCGTCGGAAGATGCGGTTTTGACCTAGAAATGGGATATTCATGGTATCTGCTCCTACAACCCATCAAGTTTCACTCGAATCTGAGCATTTCCTTGTAATGTTCGACACCCCGAAGCCAAATCCTTCCGGGAGCCAAAAATGGAACATCTAGGGTAAATGACCTTTTTTGCTTCCAAGTTTCATCCAATCGCTCCAACTGTTGATGCCTAGGCGTGCCAGAAATTTTCCTTAATCCCCCTCCGATTCCCCCTACCGTGTCCGATTCAGGTATACAAATGCATCGTCTAGAGTATCTTATTTTACCACCAATTAAGTTCCACTCGAATCAGAGCATTTCCGGGTGCCCCCTCAGAGGCTAGATCGGGACGGGACCCCATAATGAACCATCTAGAACATATGACCTCTGTACCTTAAAAGTTTCATCCCAATCGCTTCACTCGTCTGATCCCTAGGCGTGATATAAACTTTCCGGAATCCCCCGTCCAACTCACCCCACAGTGCTTGATCCGGTTCGGATACATAAAAATGTCATCTAGGGTATCTTCTCTTACCACCCATTAAGTTTCACCAAAATCTAAGCGTTTTTCATGAAGTTTCGTTCCCCCATCAGCACAAGTGTTCGGATTCCAAAATTCAGCATCTAGGGCATAGCTTACGACCATCGTATACTCCAAGTTTCGTTCCAATCGCTTCTACCCCTATGCGTGTCACAATAGTTCCGGGACCTACTCTCTAGCTCCCCCCACGGCTACTGAGAGTGTTTCTGGGGGAACAAGTGTGGCCAACTAGTTGGCTAGGCTACTGAGAGTGTCTGTATAGGGCACCCCTTTAGTAGCCAACTAATTGGCTACAAACTTTTGGTAGTATGATGTGATCAGCTACATACATTTCTTTTAAGATAAACAACTAAATTTTACTGCAACTGAATAAGCTTCGGGTATGAGCGGCGGTAGTTGGGCAGTTAACTCCTCACTTAGCTTTGAATCACCTTAAAAACTAAACCACTCGGATTTACTCACAGACCTCGTATACGCAATGAAAAATTCCTTTGAAAATCGCGCTTCTCTTTGCTGTTTCTTGACAACACTGTTGCCAAACAAAAATACTCCGCCTGATTTTCGCATATTCCGCCCAAAACTATTTTCACAGGCGGTCCTTTTTGTTGGAAGTAGTGAACTGAAAGACGAAAATGCTCCTCGGCCGGGATTTGAACCCAGGACCCTCTGCTTACAAGGCAGGCGCTCTAACCGTTTGAGCTACCGAGGAGCTCTTGAACGGAGTTCGCAAACCACTACACTAGTCCCGTAAAAGCCGGCCATAGGAACTGTGATCTCGGCTGAAGTCAAATTCATCTAATCAGTTCAGATCCTAAAGTCACGGAAATTACAATTTGGAAATTATAATTGAGGACAGCTTTCTAAACAGCTTTGCTCCTTTGCTCCTTGTACTCGTACTCCCTACCAGAAACGTGGCTATCAATAAAATAAAATTTAAGCTTTCAGTCTTAACAAGAGGTGGAAGCTCATATGGCACTTGCAAGGCTGGGTCAGAGGATGAAAGTAGGAATTCGTCAATTTGTGGGTTTGTTGTGATCATTTGTAATCAAAACTCTTGAAGTAAAAAACATGATGAACTCATCAGGAGCACGAAAATGTATATTTTACTCAAAAGTATTGTTTGTACTTTAAGGAAAACACTTGTGAGCAAAACCCTTAAGGCAAAAATGATCGCGGGTTCATAGGGATCACGAAAATGTGTATTTTGCTAAAAAGTATTTTTTGTACGTTGTGGTTGCGATTAATACTTTAAGGGATGGTCGGATCTGGGAACTGACAATTTCTAAGCCAATCTTGTCAAGTGTCTGATTTCCAAGCCAAGTTTCATCGCCCTAGCACATCTGGAAGTACCTTGATTCGCGATCACCGGAATTCCAGACCCCCCTCCAACTCCCCCCACAGTGCCCGAACCCGATCCGGTTCTGTCACTGATGTATCTAGAGCTTCTGCTTCTTCTTCCAACCAAGTTTCGTCCCAATAGCTCCACTCTAAGCGTGTCACAAGATTTCGGGTTCTCCCCTCCACCTCCCCCCAACATTCATCGGATTACATCCGGACTTTAAACAGGACATTTGAGACATGAGGTCTTTCCAAATATCAAGTTTCATTAAGATCCGATCACCCGTTCAAAAGTTATACATACCTCAGGATTCTCCCTCCTCCACTCCCCCCACGATGGTCGGATAAGGGAACTGACTATTTCTAAGCCAATTATGTCAAGTCTCTAATTTTCAAGCCAAGTTTTATCGTCCTAGCACGTCTGGAAGTACCTTAACTTGCGATCATCGGAATTCCGGACCCCCCTCCCTCTGACTCCCCCACAGTGCCCGAATCTTGTCCGGTTCTGTCACTTACGTACATAGGGCTTGTGCTTGTTCTTTCCACCAAGTTTCATTCCGATCGCTCCACTCCAAGCGTGTCACAAGTTTTCCCGTTCCCCCCCACCTTTATCGGATCTGGTCCGGACTTGAAACTGGGCATCCGAGACATGTGATCTTTCTACGTATCAAGTTTCATTACGATCCGATCACCCGTTCGGAAGTTATACATACCTCAAGATTCCGGATTCCCCCTCCCGTCACTCCCCCCACGATGGTCGGATCGGGAAGTTGACTATTTTTAGGTTAATCTGGTCGAGTCCCTGATTTGCCTGCCAAATTTCATTGTCCTAGCACACCTGGAAGTAACTTAACTCCGTATCACCGGAATTCCGGTTCCCCCCTCCGACTCCCCCCCCACATCAATCGGATTCGATCCGGACCTGAATCGGCACATCTGAGAAATGACGTCTTTCCAAATATCAAGTTTCATTAAGATCCGATCACCCGTTTGAAAGTTATGCATGCCCCTAAATTCCGGATTCCGGCTCCCCTCCCTCCCCCACGATGGTCGGATCGGGGAAGTGACTATTTCTAAATTAGTTTGGTCGGGTCCCTGATATGCCTGCCAAGTTTCATCGTCCTAGCACATCTGGAAGTACCCTAACTCGCGATCACCGGACTGACCGACCGACAGACCGACCGACCGACCGACCGACGGAAAAGTGATCGGTATATGGCACTTGGCCGGAAGGCAAGTGCCATAACAAAACCGAAGTTGATCTAAACCGGATCCATTTTTTTCCTGTCATCGCCCCAATCGTGCAAAAAAAAACAGCGGCCGTGTCAAAAATTAAGTCTCAAGACAACTTTTTTCCCCACAGTGGTATTTAAAAGTAATAAGATATTTATAGTCGGCAGAAGTTTCAGTATTCAGGTGTTCATTGCAGGTTTGTTCCGGAGCAAAATAACACTAGGAAGTAGCGCCAAGACTTGCAAAAATGCGACACACACTCGAGTAGCAGTGACACTAGCACCACTAGCGACAGTGAACGTCCCTACTGAAACTCGATTTGTCGTGCACCAGCGCTGGCTCTAAAAACTTCATATTGTGAATATAGCAGAAAAACGATGAAACCGAGATTGAAAGCGAGACAAACTTGCAGGTGTAAAAATTTCTCGTAAAGCTAAGATGCGGTCTGCACAAATCAAGTAAACAATGGAGGTTTTATCTTTTTTGCTGTTTTCAGAATATTAAGTTATTGGAGCCAGCGCTGGTGCACGACTGATCCGAGTTTCACTACGTTCACTACCGCTATTGGTGCTAGTATCGCTGCTGTTCGAGTGTGTTTCACTTTTTCCAAGTCTTGGCGCTACTTTCTAGCATTATTTTGCTTTGGTCTTAACGTGACACTAGCACCACTGGCGATAGTGAACGTATTATTATTAAACAGTAATTTTGCACCCCACTAGGTTTCTCAACTTTTGATATGTTGTACAGTTTTTTATGGCACTTGCCCTTCGGCCAAGTTCCATATAGCGATCGCAATGTCTGTCCGTCCGTCGGTCGGTCGGTCGGTCTGTCTGTCACGGTTTTGCTAGTTCGGGTACTTCCACATAAGCTAGGACGATGAAACTTGGCAGGCATATCAGGGACCCCAAATGATTAAGTTGGAAATAGTCACTTTCCCGATCCGAACATCATGGGGGGAGTGGGGTGAGGGGGAATCCGGAATATTTTGGAATTTATAACTTTCGAACGGATGATCGGATCTTAATGAAACTTGATATTTGGAAAGAGCTCGTGCCCCAGACGGTCCGATTAAAATCTGAACCGGATCCGGTGACTCTGGGGGGAGCTGGAGGGGGGGGGGGGCGGAAATCTTGGGAAACGCTTGGAGTGGAGGGATTGGGATGAAACTTGGTGGGAAGAATGAGCATGAGTCCTAGATAAGTCATTGACATAGCCGGACCGGATCCGGTCACTATGTGGGAGTTGGGGGGGGGTCCAGATTTCTAGTGATCCCGCGAGTTCGGTGCTTCCTGATGTGCTAGGACGATGAAAATTGGTAGGCATGTCAGGGACCCGAACAAATTGACTTGATAATAGTCATTTCCCCGATCCGACCATCCGGGGGGGGAGATGGAGGGAGGGGAATCCGGAAAAATAAGGTATTTTTAACTTACGAACGGGTGATCGGATCTTAATGAAACTTGATACATAGAAGTACCTTGTGTCTCAGACCTCCCATTTTAAATCCAGACCGGATCCGGTGACATGGGGGGTAGTTGGGGGGGGGGGGGAACCGGAAATCTTGAAAATCGCTTCGAGTAGAGAGATCTGGACGAAAGTTGGTGGAAAGAACAAGCACAAGTCCTAGATACGGGATTGACATAACCGGACCGGATCCGCTCACTTTGGGGGAGTTGGGGGCGGGGGGGGAATTTGGCTTTCTAGTGATCCCGCGAGTTCGGTGCTTCCTGATGTGCTAGGACGATGAAAATTGGCAGGCATGTCAGGGACCCGAACAGATTGACTTGATAATAGTCGATTCCCCGATCCGGCCATCCGGGGGGGGGGGCTGGAGGGAGGGGAATCCGGAAAAATAAGGTATTTTTAACTTACGAACAGGTGATCGGATCTTAATGAAACTTGATATATAGAAGTACCTTGTGTCTCAGACCTCCCATTTTAAATCCAGACCGGATCCGGTGACATGGGGGGTAGTTGGGGGGGGGAAACCGGAAATCTTGAAAATCGCTTCGAGTAGAGAGATCTGGATGAAAGTTGGTGGAAAGAACAAGCACAAGTCCTAGATACGGGATTGACATAACCGGACCGGATCCGCTCACTTTGGGGGAGTTGGGGGGGGGGGGGGAATTCGGCTTTCTAGTGATCCCGCGAGTTCGGTGCTTCCTGATGTGCTAGGACGATAAAATTGGCAGGAATGTCAGGGACCGGAACAGATTGACTTGATAATAGTCGTTTCCCCGATACCATCCGGGGGGGGGGGGGGCTGGAGGGAGGGGAATCCGGAAAAATGAGGTATTTTTAACTTACGAACGGGTGATCGGATCTTAATGAAACTTGATATATAGAAGGAACTTGTGTCTCAGACATCCCAGTTTAAATCCGGACCGGATCCGGTAACATTGGGAGAACTGGAGGGGGGAACCGGAAATCTTGGGAAACGCTTTGAGTAGAGAGATCGGGAGGAAAGTTGGTGGAAAAAACAAGCACAAGCCCTAGATACGTGATTGACATAACCGGACCGGATCCCTTCACAGTAGGGGTGGGGGGGGGGATCCGAATTTCTAGTGATCCCGCGAGTTCGGTACTTCCTGATGCGCTAATAAGACGATGAAACTTGGCAGGCGTGTATGGGACCCGAACAGGTTGACTTGAGAATAGTCGTTTCCCGGATCCGACCATCTGGGGGGTGGGGGTGGAGAGAGAGGGAATCCGAAAAGTGAGGTATTTTAACTTGCGAACGGGTGATCGGATCTTGATGAAACTTGATATATAGAAAGACCTCGTGTCTCAGACGCCCCATTTTAAATCCGAACCGGATCTGGTGATATTGGGGGGAGTCGGACGGGGGAACCGGATATCTTGGGAAACGCTTAGAGTGGAGGGTTCGGGATGAAAGTTGGTGTGAAGAACCAGTGAATAGCATAACCGGAATGGATCCGTTCACTGTGGGGGAGTGGGAGAGGATCCGAGTTTGTAGTAATCCCACGAGTTCGGTACTTCCTGATGTGCAAGGACAATGAACTTGGCAGGCTTGTCAGGTACCCGAACTATTGACTTGAGAATGTCGTTTCCCCGATCCGACCGTCGATGGGGAGTGTACGAAAGGGGAATCCGGAATCCAGTGGTAACCTCAGCTATTGAACGGGTTATCGGATTTAACCGAAACTTGATATTTAGAAAGGTAATAGCGGTACCAATAGCGGTAGTGAACGTAGTGAAACTCGGATCAGTCGTGCACCAGCGCTGGCTCCAATAACTTCATATTCTGAAAACAGCAAAAAAGATAAAACCTCCATTGTTTACTTGATTTTGTGCAGACCGCATCTTAGCTTTACGAGAAATTTTTACACCCGCAAGTTTGTCTCGCTTTCAATCTCGGTTTCATCGTTTTTCTGCTATATTCACAATACGAAGTTTTTGGAGCCAGCGCTGGTGCACGACTAATTGAGTTTCAGTAGGGACGTTCACTGTCGCTAGTGGTGCTAGTGTCGCTGCTACTCGAGTGTGTGTCGCATTTTTGCAAGTCTTGGCGCTACTTCCTAGTGTTATTTTGCTCCGGAACAAACCTGCAATAAACACCTGAATACTGAAACTTCTGCCGACTAGAAATATCTTATTACTTTTAAATACCACTGTGGGGAAAAAAGTAGTCTTGAGACTTAATTTTTGACACGGCCGCTGTTTTTTCTGCACGATTGGGGCGATGACAGGAAAAAATTGTATCCGGTTTAGATCAACTTCGGTTTTGTTAAGACTGAAAGCTTAAATTTTATTTTATTGATAGCCACGTTTCTGGTAGGGAGTACGAGTATAAGGAGCAAAGGAGCAAAGCTGTTTGGAAAGCTGTCCTCAATTATAATTTCCAAACTGTAATTTCCGTGACTTGAGGATCTGAACTGATTAGATGAATTTGACTTCAGCCGAGATCACAGTTCCTATGGCCGGCTTTTACCGGACTAGTGTAGTGGTTTGCGAACTCCGTTGAGCTCCTCGGTAGCTCAAACGGTTAGAGCGCCTGCCTTGTACGCAGAGGGTCCTGGGTTCAAATCCCGGCCGAGGAGCATTTTTGTCTTTCAGTTCACTACTTCCAACAAAAAGGACCGCCTGTGAAAATAGTTTTGGGCGGAATATGCGAAAATCAGGCGGAGTATTCTTGTTTGGCAACAGTGGTGTCAAGAAACAGCAAAGAGAAGCGCGATTTTTTTCAAACGAATTTTTCAATGCGTATACGAGGTCTGTGAGTTGAGTGTTGAGTTGAATACTGAAACTTCTGCCGACATTAAATATCTTATTACTTTTAAATACCACTGTGGGGAAAAAAGTAGTCTTGAGACTTAATTTTTGACACAGACGCTGTTTTTTCTGCACGATTGGGGCGATGACAGGAAAAAATTGTATCGGGTTTAGATCAACTTCGGTTTTGTTAAGACTGATAGCTTAAATTTTATTTTATTGATAGCCACGTTTCTGGTAGGGAGTACGAGTACAAGGAGCAAAGGAGCAAAGCTGTTTGGAAAGCTGTCCTCAATTATAATTTCCAAATTGTAATTTCCGTGACTTGAGGATCTGAACTGATTAGAAGAATTTGACTTCAGCCGAGATCACAGTTCCTATGGCCGGCTTTTACCAGACTAGTGTAGTGGTTTGCGAACTCTGTTCAAGAGCTCCTTGGTAGCTCAAACAGTTAGAGCACCTGCCTTGTAAGCAGAGGGTCCTGGGTTCAAATCCCGGCCGAGGAGCATTTTTGTCTTTCAGTTCACTACTTCCAACAAAAAGGACCGCCTGTGAAAATAGTTTTGGGCGGAATATGCGAAAATCAGGTGGAGTATTCTTGTTTGGCAACAGTGGTGTCAAGAAACAGCAAAGAGAAGCACGATTTTCAAACGAATTTTTCAATGCGTATACGAGGTCTGTGAGTTGAGTGGTTTAGTTTTTAAGGTGATTCAAAGCTAAGTGAGGAGTTAACTGCCCAACTACCGCCGCTCATACCCGAAGCTTATTCAGTTACAGTAAAATTTAGTTGTTTATATTAAAAGAAATGTATGTAGCTGATCACATCATACTACCAAAAGTTTGTAGCCAATTAGTTGGCTACTACGGGGGTGCCCTATACAGACACTCTCAGTAGCCTAGCCAACTAGTTGGCTACACTTGTTTCCCCCAGAAACACTCAGGAGCCAACTAGTTGGCTACACTCTTTCCTCCAGAAACACTCTCAGTAGCCAACTAGTTGGCTACACTTGTTCCCCCAGAAACACTCTCAGTAGCCAACTAGTTGGCTACACTTGTTCTCCCAGAAACACTCAGGAGCCAACTAGTTGGCTAGACTCTTTCCTCCAGAAACACTCTTAGAAGCCAACTAGTTGGCTTCACTTGTTCCATTCCTATACAAACCTTTTGGATGCGACTTAGTCGGCTTCCAAGATGTTTCTGGGAAAATTCTTCTTCTTAAAATTCTTCTTACGCGTGGCTTGAGTTCCACACCGACTAGGAACTCAATTGGCCTGAAATCCTTCTGGGTAGTTAGAAACCTCTATAGAATTACGGCCATGCTCGCTTGGAGATTTTTGGAGAAGTTTCACCGAAGCAATCCTCGACACAAACTGGCCCCCTCCCCTGTTAGTTTTTGGATGAATTGGGATTTAGTTACTTCTTTTCGAAAAGGGCTAGAGCTTTGCTGGAAGTATTTTGTCTCTTATTGGCCGTTGTCCTCGTCAGGTCAGGTTTTACCGTTGAAGTTGTCACTGAAGCTGTCGCCTAAATGGAGAATTAAAAGGGAATTTCGTATTCTATCCAGAGTTTTTCACTACTTGATTAAATCACGGTAAGTTAAAAATAAATAATGATCGCAAAGCAACCAATCAATTTATTTACTTCGTGATCTTATTTATCACATATTAAAACTACAGCAAAACAGGACTGTTCTCTAATAAATTTCTACAATTTATTTCTGATTTTTCCGTTTTAGCTTCTTGAGTATGCAACCGTTTCCATGCTGTTGGCAAAAGGTGAAGAGTGATATTATCTCAGTCAACAGAGTTGTTTTGCTGTATGGTCCAACTGGTACAGGAAAGACTTCACTTTACAAAGCCTTAGCTCAGAAGCTGGCCACACGAACCAGTGATCGATATACAGCAGTCCATCTTGTTGAAATCAACAGCCATTCCTTGTGTTCAAGGTGGTTTTCAGAGGTAAGTCTAATACAGAATGCATCGATCGTTGGGGGGGCATATCAATTTTTTGAAAATTTTACACAATTTTTGCTGGTGTGGTGCTATGTATAATTAATTAAAAACACTAGAATAAAGAAAACCAAAAATATAGTGGATCTAGACATTGCGTAAACTGCATATTTTTCTTTCGAACAAATCCTTTTTGGAAGCATTCCCCGTGTTCTCGCTGTTTTCTGTACGCGGAGTCCGCGTGGAGTGAAGTAGTTCCAAGATAGTACAATATAATGTTTGACCGCATACAAATTGCAACAGAAATGATTTTTACATCATCTTGTAGGGAAAAAAAAACTGTACATTATATCAAAAGTTGAGAAACCTAGCGGAGTGCAAAATTACTGTTTAATAATAAGACGTTCACTATCGCCAGTGGTGCTAGTGTCACGTCAAGACCAGAGCAAAATAACGCTAGAAAGTAGCGCCAAGACTTGGAAAAAGTGAAACACACTCGAACAGCAGCGATACTAGCACCAATAGCGGTAGTGAACGTAGTGAAACTCGGATCAGTCGTGCACCAGCGCTGGCTCCAATAACTTCATATTCTGAAAACAGCAAAAAAGATAAAACCTCCATTGTTTACTTGATTTGTGCAGACCGCATCTTAGCTTTACGAGAAATTTTTACACCCGCAAGTTTGTCTCGCTTTCAATCTCGGTTTCATCGTTTTTCTGCTATATTCACAATGTGAAGTTTTTGGAGCCAGCGCTGGTGCACGACTAATTGAGTTTCAGTAGGGACGTTCACTGTCGCTAGTGGTGCTAGTGTCGCTGCTACTCGAGTGTGTGTCGCATTTTTGCAAGTCTTGGCGCTACTTCCTAGTGTTTTGCTCAGGAACAAACCTGCAATAAACACCTGAATACTGAAACTTCTGCCGACTAGAAATATCTTATTACTTTTAAATACCACTGTGGGGAAAAAAGTAGTCTTGAGACTTAATTTTTGACACGGCCGCTGTTTTTTCTGCACGATTGGGGCGATGACAGGAAAAAATTGTATCCGGTTTAGATCAACTTCGGTTTTGTTAATACTGAAAGCTTAAATTTTATTTTATTGATAGCCACGTTTCTGGTAGGGAGTACGAGTATAAGGAGCAAAGGAGCAAAGCTGTTTGGAAAGCTGTCCTCCTCCTTCCTTTTTTCCTTTACCTTTTTCCTTACGGTACTAAATGAGTATATAATAAGTGCAGATTCTGCAGTAAATTAAAGTAAGTAAAAGCAGGCTAATACAGAGTCCAACATAATGCTTACGACACAAGATATAGTTATGTATTTTCTGTTTGGATATTGTGCAACTTTGACCTGGATCCTTACACACTATCTTGGCTGGAAGCCCTGGAAGGACATAGGTGTCTGCTGCAGAAACAGAGAACCGGAAACGGTTACGACGAACGAGGCCCATGCGGAAAATTTTCCACCCCTTCCCTACTGTGAATCTCCCCCCTCCCCTACTCGGAACTTCCACCCCCTCCCTACTCCGGATCCATCCCCTACTTGGAACTTCCAACCCCTCCCTACTCCGAATACTTCCCCTACTCGGATCTTCCACCCCCTCCTTACTCCGAATCCCCCCCTCCCTTACTCGGAACTTCCACCCCCTCCTTACTCCGAATCCCCCTTCCCCTACTCGGAACTTCCACCCCTCCCTACTCCCAATCCCCCTCCCCTACTCGGAACTTCCACCCCCCTCCCTACTCCGAATACCCCCCTCCCCTACTCGGAACTTCACCCCCCTCCTACTCCGAATCCCACCTACCCTACTCGGAACTTCCACCCCCTCCCTATTCTGAATCCCCCCCTCCCCATCTCGGAACTTCCACCCCCTCCCTACTCCGAATCCCCCCTCCCCTACTCAGAACTTCCATCCCCTCCCTACTCTGAATCCCACCCTCCCCTACTCGGAACTTCCCCCCCCCTCCCTACTCTGAATCCCCCCTCTCCTACTCGGAACTTCCATCCCTCACTACTCCCAATCCCCTCCCCTACTCGGAACTTCCACCCCTCTCCCTACTCCCTTCCCCTACTCGGAACTTTACCCCTCCTACTCCGAATCCTACCTACCCTACTCGGAACTTCCACCCCCTCCCTACTCCGAATCCCCCCTCCCCATCTCGGAACTTCCATCCCCTCTCTACTCCGAATCCCCCCTCCTCTACTCGGAACTTCCACCCCTACCTACTCCGAATCCCCCCCCTCCCCTACTCGGAACTTCCACCCCTCTCCCTACTCTGAATCCTCTCCGACTCGGAAATTCCGCCCTCTCCCTACTCCGAATCCCCCCTCCCCTACTCGGAACTTCCACCCCCTCCATACGCTGAATCCCCTTCTCCCCTAGTCGGAACTTCCATCCCCTCTCCACTCCAAATACCCCCCTTCCCTACTCGAAAGTTCAACCCCCTCCCTACTCCGAATCCCCCCCTCCTCCACTAGGAACTTCCAACTCCTCCCTACTCCGAATCCCCTCCCTACTCCGAATCCCCCCCTCCTCTACTAGGAACTTCCAACTCCCCCCTACTCCGAATCCCCCCTCTCCCCTACTCGGAACTTCCATCCCTCACTACTCCCAATCCCCTCCCCTACTCGGAACTTCACCCCCCTCCTACTCCGAATCCCACCTACCCTACGCGGAACTTCTACCCCCTCCCTATTCTGAATCCCCCCCTCTCATCTCGGAAATTCCACCCCCTCCCTACTCCGAATCCCCCCCTCCTCTACTAGGAACTTCCAACTCCTCCCTACTCCGAATCCTCCCCCTCCCCTTCTCGTAGTAGAGGAGGGGGGGGATTCGGAGTAGGGAGGGGGTGGAAGTTCCGAGTAGAGGAGGGGGGATTCGGAGTAGAGAGGGGATGGAAGTTCCGAGATGGGGAGGGGGGATTCGGAGTCGGGAGGGGGTGGAAGTTCCGAGTAGGGTAGGTAGGATTCGGAGTAGGAGGGGGATGAAGTTCCGAGTAGGGGAGGGGAGTAGGGAGAGGGGTGGAAGTTCCGAGTAGGGGAAGGGATTGGGAGGAGTGAGGGATGGAAGTTCCGAGTAGGGGAGGGGGATTCAGAGTAGGGAGGGGGGGGGGGGGAAGTTCCGAGTAGGGGAGGGTGGGATTCGGAGTAGGGAGGGGATGGAAGTTCTGAGTAGGGGAGGGGGGATTCGGAGTAGGAGGGGGGTGAAGTTCCGAGTAGGGGAGGGGGGTATTCGGAGTAGGGAGGGGGGTGGAAGTTCCGAGTAGGGGAGGGGGATTGGGAGTAGGGAGGGGTGGAAGTTCCGAGTAGGGGAGGGGGGATTCGGAGTAAGGAGGGGGTGGAAGATCCGAGTAGGGGAAGTATTCGGAGTAGGGAGGGGTTGGAAGTTCCAAGTAGGGGATGGATCCGGAGTAGGGAGGGGGTGGAAGTTCCGAGTAGGGGAGGGGGGAGATTCACAGTAGGGATGGGGTGGAAAATTTTCCGCATGGGCCTCGTTCGTCGTAACCGTTTCCGGTTCTCTGTTTCTGCAGCAGACACCTATGTCCTTCCAGGGCTTCCAGCCAAGATAGTGTGTAAGGATCCAGGTCAAAGTTGCACAATATCCAAACAGAAAATACTAACAATATCTTGTGTCGTAAGCATTATTTTTCGTTCACATTACGTTCACTGTCGCTAGTGGTGCTAGTGTCGCTGCTACTCGAGTGTGTGTCGCATTTTTGCAAGTCTTGGCGCTACTTCCTAGTGTTATTTTGCTCAGGAAGAAACCTGCAGTAAACACCTGAATACTGAAACTTCTGCCGACTAGAAATATCTTATTACTTTTAAATACCACTGTGGGGAAAAAAGTAGTCGCTGTTTTTTCTGCACGATTGGGGCGATGACAGGAAAAAATTGTATCCGGTTTAGATCAACTTCGGTTTTGTTAAGACTGAAAGCTTAAATTTTATTTTATTGATAGCCACGTTTCTGGTAGGGAGTACGAGTACAAGGAGCAAAGGAGCAAAGCTGTTTGGAAAGCTGTCCTCCTCCTTCCTTTTTTCCTTTACCTTTTTCCTTACGGTACTAAATGAGTATATAATAAGTGCAGATTCTGCAGTAAATTAAAGTAAGTAAAAGCAGGCTAATACAGAGTCCAACATAATGCTTACGACACAAGATATAGTTATGTATTTTCTGTTTGGATATTGTGCAACTTTGACCTGGATCCTTACACACTATCTTGGCTGGAAGCCCTGGAAGGACATAGGTGTCTGCTGCAGAAACAGAGAACCGGAAACGGTTACGACGAACGAGGCCCATGCGGAAAATTTTCCACCCCTTCCCTACTGTGAATCTCCCCCCTCCCCTACTCGGAACTTCCACCCCCTCCCTACTCCGGATCCATCCCCTACTTGGAACTTCTAACCCCTCCCTACTCCGAATACTTCCCCTACTCGGATCTTCCACCCCCTCCTTACTCCGAATCCCCCCCTCCCTTACTCGGAACTTCCACCCCCTCCTTACTTCGAATCCCCCCTCTCCTACTCGGAACTTCCACCCCTCCCTACTCCCAATCCCCCTCCCCTACTCGGAAATTCCACCCCCCTCCCTACTCCGAATACCCCCCTCCCCTACTCGGAACTTCACCCCCCTCCTACTCCGAATCCCACCTACCCTACTCGGAACTTCCACCCCCTCCCTATTCTGAATCCCCCCCTCCCCATCTCGGAACTTCCACCCCCTCCCTACTCCGAATCCCCCCTCCCCTACTCAGAACTTCCATCCCCTCCCTACTCTGAATCCCACCCTCCCCTACTCGGAACTCCCCCCCCCTCCCTACTCTGAATCCCCCCTCTCCTACTCGGAACTTCCATCCCTCACTACTCCCAATCCCCTCCCCTACTCGGAACTTCCCACCCCTCTCCCTACTCCCCTCCCCTACTCGGAACTTTACCCCTCCTACTCCGAATCCTACCTACCCTACTCGGAACTTCCACCCCCTCCCTACTCCGAATCCCCCCTCCCCATCTCGGAACTTCCATCCCCTCTCTACTCCGAATCCCCCCTCCTCTACTCGGAACTTCCACCCCTCTCCCTACTCCCCTCCCCTACTCGGAACTTTACCCCTCCTACTCCGAATCCTACCTACCCTACTCGGAACTTCCACCCCCTCCCTACTCCGAATCCCCCCTCCCTTACTCGGAACTTCCACCCCCTCCTTACTTCGAATCCCCCCTCCCCTACTCGGAACTTCCACCCCCTCCATACGCTGAATCCCCTGCTCCCCTAGTCGGAACTTCCATCCCCTCTCCACTCCAAATACCCCCCTCCCCTACTCGAAAGTTCAACCCCCTCCCTACTCTGAATCCCCCCCTCCTCCACTAGGAACTTCCAACTCCTCCCTACTCCGAATCCCCTCCCTACTCCGAATCCCCCCCTCCTCTACTAGGAACTTCCAACTCCCCCCTACTCCGAATCCCCCCTCTCCCCTACTCGGAACTTCCATCCCTCACTACTCCCAATCCCCTCCCCTACTCGGAACTTCACCCCCCTCCTACTCCGAATCCCACCTACCCTACTCGGAACTTCTACCCCCTCCCTATTCTGAATCCCCCCTCTCATCTCGGAACTTCCACCCCCTCCCTACTCCGAATCCCCCCCTCCTCTACTAGGAACTTCCAACTCCTCCCTACTCCGAATCCTCCCCCTCCCCTTCTCGTAGTAGAGGAGGGGGGGAGGGGAGTAGGGAGAGGGGTGGAAGTTCCGAGTAGGGGAGGGGATTGGGAGTAGTGAGGGATGGAAGTTCCGAGTAGGAGAGGGGGGATTCAGAGTAGGGAGGGGGGGGGGAAGTTCCGAGTAGGGGAGGGTGGGATTCAGAGTAGGGAGGGGATGGAAGTTCTGAGTAGGGGAGGGGGGATTCGGAGTAGGGAGGCGATGGAAGTTCTGAGTAGGGGAGGGGGGATTCGGAGTAGGGAGGGGTTGGAAGTTCCGAGATGGGAGGGGGGGATTCAGAATAGGGAGGGGGTGGAAGTTCCGAGTAGGGTAGGTGGGATTCGGAGTAGGAGGGGGGTGAAGTTCCGAGTAGGGGAGGGGGATTGGGAGTAGGGAGGGGTGGAAGTTCCGAGTAGGGGAGGGGGGATTCGGAGTAAGGAGGGGGTGGAAGTTCCGAGTAAGGGAGGGGGGGATTCGGAGCAAGGAGGGGGTGGAAGATCCGAGTAGGGGAAGTATTCGGAGTAGGGAGGGGTTGGAAGTTCCAAGTAGGGGATGTATCCGGAGTAGGGAGGGGATGGAAGTTCCGAGTAGGGGAGGGGGGAGATTCACAGTAGGGATGGGGTGGAAAATTTTCCGCATGGGCCTCGTTCGTCGTAACCGTTTCCGGTTCTCTGTTTCTGCAGCAGACACCTATGTCCTTCCAGGGCTTCCAGCCAAGATAGTGTGTAAGGATCCAGGTCAAAGTTGCACAATATCCAAACAGAAAATACTAACAATATCTTGTGTCGTAAGCATTATTTTTCGTTCACATTACGTTCACTGTCGCTAGTGGTGCTAGTGTCGCTGCTACTCGAGTGTGTGTCGCATTTTTGCAAGTCTTGGCGCTACTTCCTAGTGTTATTTTGCTCAGGAACAAACCTGCAATAAACACCTGAATACTGAAACTTCTGCCGACTAGAAATATCTTATTACTTTTAAATACCACTGTGGGGAAAAAAGTAGTCGCTGTTTTTTCTGCACGATTGGGGCGATGACAGGAAAAAATTGTATCCGGTTTAGATCAACTTCGGTTTTGTTAAGACTGAAAGCTTAAATTTTATTTTATTGATAGCCACGTTTCTGGTAGGGAGTACGAGTACAAGGAGCAAAGCTGTTTGGAAAGCTGTCCTCCTCCTTCCTTTTTTCCTTTACCTTTTTCCTTACGGTACTAAATGAGTATATAATAAGTGCAGATTCTGCAGTAAATTAAAGTAAGTAAAAGCAGGCTAATACAGAGTCCAACATAATGCTTACGACACAAGATATAGTTATGTATTTTCTGTTTGGATATTGTGCAACTTTGACCTGGATCCTTACACACTATCTTGGCTGGAAGCCCTGGAAGGACATAGGTGTCTGCTGCAGAAACAGAGAACCGGAAACGGTTACGACGAACGAGGCCCATGCGGAAAATTTTCCACCCCTTCCCTACTGTGAATCTCCCCCCTCCCCTACTCGGAACTTCCACCCCCTCCCTACTCCGGATCCATCCCCTACTTGGAACTTCCAACCCCTTCCTACTCCGAATACTTCCCCTACTCGGATCTTCCACCCCGTCCTTACTCCGAATCCCCCCCTCCCTTACTCGGAACTTCCACCCCCTCCTTACTCCGAATCCCCCCTCTCCTACTCGGAACTTCCACCCCTCCCTACTCCCAATCCCCCTCCCCTACTCGGAACTTTCACCCCCTCCCTACTCCGAATACCCCCCTCCCCTACTCGGAACTTCACCCCCCTCCTACTCCGAATCCCACCTACCCTACTCGGAACTTCCACCCCCTCCCTATTCTGAATCCCCCCCTCCCCATCTCGGAACTTCCACCCCCTCCCTACTCCGAATCCCCCCTCCCCTACTCAGAACTTCCATCCCCTCCCTACTCTGAATCCCACCCTCCCCTACTCGGAACTTCCCCCCCCCCCCTCCCTACTCTGAATCCCCCCTCTCCTACTCGGAACTTCCATCCCTCACTACTCCCAATCCCCTCCCCTACTCGGAACTTCCACCCCTCTCCCTACTCCCCTCCCCTACTCGGAACTTTACCCCTCCTACTCCGAATCCTACCTACCCTACTCGGAACTTCCAACCCCTCCCTACTCCGAATCCCCCCTCCCCATCTCGGAACTTCCATCCCCTCTCTACTCCGAATCCCCCCTCCTCTACTCGGAACTTCCACCCCTACCTACTCCGAATACCCCCCCCCCCTCCCCTACTCGGAACTTCCACCCCTCTCCCTACTCTGAATCCTCTCCGACTCGGAAATTCCGCCCTCTCCCTACTCCGAATCCCCCCTCCCCTACTCGGAACTTCCACCCCCTCCATACGCTGAATCCCCTCCTCCCCTAGTCGGAACTTCCATCCCCTCTCCACTCCAAATACCCCCCTCCCCTACTCGAAAGTTCAACCCCCTCCCTACTCTGAATCCCCCCCTCCTCCACTAGGAACTTCCAACTCCTCCCTACTCCGAATCCCCTCCCTACTCCGAATCCCCCCCTCCTCTACTAGGAACTTCCAACTCCCCCCTACTCCGAATCCCCCCTCTCCCCTACTCGGAACTTCCATCCCTCACTACTCCCAATCCCCTCCCCTACTCGGAACTTCACCCCCCTCCTACTCCGAATCCCACCTACCCTACTCGGAACTTCTACCCCCTCCCTATTCTGAACCCCCCCCTCTCATCTCGGAACTTCCACCCCCTCCCTACTCCGAATCCCCCCCCTCCTCTACTAGGAACTTCCAACTCCTCCCTACTCCGAATCCTCCCCCTCCCCTTCTCGTAGTAGAGGAGGGGGGGGATTCGGAGTAGGGAGGGGGTGGAAGTTCCGAGTAGAGGAGGGGGGATTCGGAGTAGAGAGGGGATGGAAGTTCCGAGATGGGGAGGGGGGATTCGGAGTAGGGAGGGGGTGGAAGTTCCGAGTAGGGTAGGTAGGATTCGGAGTAGGAGGGGGATGAAGTTCCGAGTAGGGGAAGGGATTGGGAGTAGTGAGGGATGGAAGTTCCGAGTAGGGGAGGGGGGATTCAGAGTAGGGAGGGGGGGGGGGAAGTTCCGAGTAGGGGAGGGTGGAATTCGGAGTAGGGAGGGGATGGAAGTTCTGAGTAGGGGAGGGGGATTCGGAGTAGGGAGGGGTGGAAGTTCCGAGATGGGAGGGGGGGATTCAGAATAGGGAGGGGGTGGAAGTTCCGAGTAGGGTAGGTGGGATTCGGAGTAGGAGGGGTGTGAAGTTCCGAGTAGGGGAGGGGGGTATTCGGAGTAGGGAGGGGGGTGGAAGTTCCGAGTAGGGGAGGGGGATTGGGAGTAGGGAGGGGTGGAAGTTCCGAGTAGGGGAGGGGGGATTCGGAGTAAGGAGGGGGTGGAAGTTCCGAGTAAGGGAGGGGGGGATTCGGAGTAAGGAGGGGGTGGAAGATCCGAGTAGGGGAAGTATTCGGAGTAGGGAGGGGTTGGAAGTTCCGAGATGGGGAGGGGGGATTCGGAGTAGGGAGGGGGTGGAAGTTCCGAGTAGGGTAGGTAGGATTCGGAGTAGGAGGGGGATGAAGTTCCGAGTAGGGGAAGGGATTGGGAGTAGTGAGGGATGGAAGTTCCGAGTAGGGGAGGGGGGATTCAGAGTAGGGAGGGGGGGGGGGGAAGTTCCGAGTAGGGGAGGGTGGGATTCGGAGTAGGGAGGGGATAGAAGTTCTGAGTAGGGGAGGGGGGATTCGGAGTAGGGAGGGGGTGGAAGTTCCGAGATGGGAGGGGGGATTCAGAATAGGGAGGGGGTGGAAGTTCCGAGTAGGGTAGGTGGGATTCGGAGTAGGAGGGGTGTGAAGTTCCGAGTAGGGGAGGGGGGGTATTCGGAGTAGGGAGGGGGGTGGAAGTTCCGAGTAGGGGAGGGGGATTGGGAGTAGGGAGGGGTGGAAGTTCCGAGTAGGGGAGGGGGGATTCGGAGTAAGGAGGGGGTGGAAGTTCCGAGTAAGGGAGGGGGGGATTCGGAGTAAGGAGGGGGTGGAAGATCCGAGTAGGGGAAGTATTCGGAGTAGGGAGGGGTTGGAAGTTCCAAGTAGGGGATGGATCTGGAGTAGGGAGGGGGTGGAAGTTCCGAGTAGGGGAGATTCACAGTAGGGATGGGGTGGAAAATTTTCCGCATGGGCCTCGTTCGTCGTAACCGTTTCCGGTTCTCTGTTTCTGCAGCAGACACCTATGTCCTTCCAGGGCTTCCAGCCAAGATAGTGTGTAAGGATCCAGGTCAAAGTTGCACAATATCCAAACAGAAAATACTAACAATATCTTGTGTCGTAAGCATTATTTTTCGTTCACATTACGTTCACTGTCGCTAGTGGTGCTAGTGTCGCTGCTACTCGAGTGTGTGTCGCATTTTTGCAAGTCTTGGCGCTACTTCCTAGTGTTATTTTGCTCAGGAACAAACCTGCAATAAACACCTGAATACTGAAACTTCTGCCGACTAGAAATATCTTATTACTTTTAAATACCACTGTGGGGAAAAAAGTAGTCGCTGTTTTTTCTGCACGATTGGGGCGATGACAGGAAAAAATTGTATCCGGTTTAGATCAACTTCGGTTTTGTTAAGACTGAAAGCTTAAATTTTATTTTATTGATAGCCACGTTTCTGGTAGGGAGTACGAGTACAAGGAGCAAAGGAGCAAAGCTGTTTGGAAAGCTGTCCTCCTCCTTCCTTTTTTCCTTTACCTTTTTCCTTACGGTACTAAATGAGTATATAATAAGTGCAGATTCTGCAGTAAATTAAAGTAAGTAAAAGCAGGCTAATACAGAGTCCAACATAATGCTTACGACACAAGATATAGTTATGTATTTTCTGTTTGGATATTGTGCAACTTTGACCTGGATCCTTACACACTATCTTGGCTGGAAGCCCTGGAAGGACATAGGTGTCTGCTGCAGAAACAGAGAACCGGAAACGGTTACGACGAACGAGGCCCATGCGGAAAATTTTCCACCCCTTCCCTACTGTGAATCTCCCCCCTCCCCTACTCGGAACTTCCACCCCCTCCCTACTCCGGATCCATCCCCTACTTGGAACTTCCAACCCCTCCCTACTCCGAATACTTCCCCTACTCGGATCTTCCACCCCCGTCCTTACTCCGAATCCCCCCCTCCCTTACTCGGAACTTCCACCCCCTCCTTACTCCGAATCCCCCCTCTCCTACTCGGAACTTCCACCCCTCCCTACTCCCAATCCCCCTCCCCTACTCGGAACTTCCACCCCCCTCCCTACTCCGAATACCCCCCTCCCCTACTCGGAACTTCACCCCCCTCCTACTCCGAATCCCACCTACCCTACTCGGAACTTCCACCCCCTCCCTATTCTGAATCCCCCCTCCCCATCTCGGAACTTCCACCCCCTCCCTACTCCGAATCCCCCCTCCCCTACTCAGAACTTCCATCCCCTCCCTACTCTGAATCCCACCCTCCCCTACTCGGAACTTCCCCCCTCCCCTCCCTACTCTGAATCCCCCCTCTCCTACTCGGAACTTCCATCCCTCACTACTCCCAATCCCCTCCCCTACTCGGAACTTCCACCCCTCTCCCTACTCCCCTCCCCTACTCGGAACTTTACCCCTCCTACTCCGAATCCTACCTACCCTACTCGGAACTTCCACCCCCTCCCTACTCCGAATCCCCCCTCCCCATCTCGGAACTTCCATCCCCTCTCTACTCCGAATCCCCCCTCCTCTACTCGGAACTTCCACCTCTACCTACTCCCAATCCCCCCCCCTCCCCTACTCGGAACTTCCACCCCTCTCCCTACTCTGAATCCTCTCCGACTCGGAAATTCCCGCCCTCTCCCTACTCCGAATCCCCCCATCCCCTACTCGGAACTTCCACCCCCTCCATACGCTGAATCCCCTCCTCCCCTAGTCGGAACTTCCATCCCCTCTCCACTCCAAATACCCCCCTCCCCTACTCGAAAGTTCAACCCCCTCCCTACTCTGAATCCCCCCCTCCTCCACTAGGAACTTCCAACTCCTCCCTACTCCGAATCCCTCCCTACTCCGAATCCCCCCCTCCTCTACTAGGAACTTCCAACTCCCCCTACTCCGAATCCCCCCCTCTCCCCTACTCGGAACTTCCATCCCTCACTACTCCCAATCCCCTCCCCTACTCGGAACTTCACCCCCCTCCTACTCCGAATCCCACCTACCCTACTCGGAACTTCTACCCCCTCCCTATTCTGAATCCCCCCTCTCATCTCGGAACTTCCACCCCCTCCCTACTCCGAATCCCCCCCTCCTCTACTAGGAACTTCCAACTCGTCCCTACTCCGAATCCTCCCCCT